>NJDD01000764.1:466901-495628 GCA_002245505.1 Calephelis nemesis
ACACAATGAACAATCGTATAAAAATGACAGATTCGAAATTCAAATGTAATATTTTTTTATTTTTAAGTGTAACAGTATTTATGGCCAGACTAAGTATATACATAGAACTTATTCAATTGGTGGTTATATTAGTATGTTTAAAAAACAAATAACTGTCTATTCGTAAAAACATATTGGTATCACTATATTAATAATTTAGGGAGACATACTTGCTTTTGTGCACACAAATATTCTTATATAAATAAATATTTTTACGCCAAGTCCCTTGCGGGGTAGGCAGAGAGTATGGAGTGTCACAATTCCTATACACCTGCTTGTGAAATATTTTTAAAGTGATAACTTTTATTGAGAATTTAAGCTGCTTCGTCACGTAACGCATAACAGTTTGTCTGACTTTCCTTCTTGCAGGGCGTCCCGAAACGAAAACGTTTTTTTATGGATATTTTTAATGTGAAGTCATATTTTTAATATGATTCAGTCTGACTAATTTTAATCACTATTTCATATTACCTTAACATAAAACCACATGCTATATATCATATTGAACTATATAAATCTCCTATATGTATGTTCGCCATCTATCTCCTACACGGCTGGACCAATTTGCTCTAAATTTTGTTTAAACCTTTCAAAAACAATAGAACCCGGTAGGTGGTGCTACAGTTGGTGTCTCATCTAATTAATGCGGTGCGAAGTTTGACGGGTCAGCTGGTATTTCCATAAAAGTAAAAAGTGTTAATAAAATAATACAATTTGGAATTACAGGCAAGCCACCGAGTTTACCACATGAATGTAGGAGACATACATAGATTCGAGGAGAAACTGCGTGAAACAGAAAATAGCTTGGGGGTTAAGGAAGGTATGAAGTGGTATTTTATACATTTTGTTATACACCTTTCTATGCTAATCAGCATGGTTTCCGGATCTGCAATTGTATACAACTTCCTGTTTCTAGTAACAAGTAAGGTAACAAGGCACTTTACTTCAAATAAAATGGGGTAAGGAATATGAGTTAAGTAATAAATAAAATTGACTTTCGTGTTTACTAAACGAAGACAACAAATATTAGTTCCTTTTATTGGAAATTCGCGTTTTGTATGAGTGGAACAAAAAGTCGAATATTTTTAATGTTATGTATTTATATTATAATCAAAAGTAGCTGCCCGCACACGCTTTGCTTCGGTTATTCACGAATAAAAATCCTACTAATATTATAAATGCGGAAGTTTGTGAGTATGTCTGGATGTCAGGATGTCAGTATGGATGGATGCAGTAAGCGCGCATGTCTTTGCTACGCTTCAACGATATTTAATTTTGCGTCCGGAGATTTTAACTTTTTGATAACTCATTAGTTGTTATTTTTTTCTCATAGTGTAAGAGCAATTTTGATCTAAATTGCAAGCATAACGCAGATTTATTTGATTAAGGGTTAATACTTACTGTTTTGTTAAAAATATGTTCTAAAGTAACCCTTCATTTTACTGTTTTAAGTAAACGCAAAAAACGGTTATTGTAGGTTCTTATTTAAAGATAGACATATACCACCGCTTACTTCTTAGAGATCTATCGAAGAGGAAAAATCCCACCATACATTGTTTTGTTAAAGCTAAAAAGGTTTTGGCAGCTTTTTGAAGGACATCTCCCGATCGGCTTATTTTTTTCCGACATATTGAACTAATATCACTGTAATGTCGTTGGTTTGTACAAAACATAAACTTACTATACACTAAAACCTTCCTCAAGAATTGTTCTATCTATTGTTGAAAACCGAGTGAAAATCCGTTCAGTACTTTTCGAGTAAATCGCGAACAGACAGACAGACAGACGCGGCAGAGGACATTGTTTTATAATATGTATTGATATCAACGGCTGTTATCTATCCTTTTTTGCCACCTCGTAGGGAGTTCATTGATCCCTTTATTAAAAAAACCTGTTCGAACAGGAACCAGTTAAAACTTTAAAGGCAGTTTTGGCTTCCTCATCGGCATATTTTTTTTGCAAGAAGTTCTCTAAATTACGAAACAAATGCTAATCTGTTGGAGCAAGGTCCGGTAAGTATGGTGGATGTTTTAATTTGGTAGCAGTCTGTTGTGCAGTGTGTGATCTAGCGTCGTCGTGAACAAGCAGCTAGCTTTTCCATCACGGTTAACAATTGCTGACAGTATACGTCTGCAGCAATTGGCAGGCCAAATTTGAGAAAACTGTAATAAGTGACAGTGGCACAACAAGTAACTTTTTGGTAAATTTTCGCTCGGGGCAGGGTTTGTCTGGCTTGCCCGGGTCCAGCTTCCGATTATTGTAGAAAATCTTTTCATCACAGTTATTGATTCGATTTTTAATTATTGCGCTGGTCAAGTAATGTACAGCAGCAGTCGACGCGCGTTTTTTAGGCTGATTTTACACCTTTACTACCTTTGGTAGGCGGCGTGAATTTCTTACATTTAGGAAATCCGCCTGTTTGTTTGCCTTCCAATAACATAAAAAAATCAATATTCATAGTCTCTTTGACTATACCAGAACAACATCTGTCCTGCCAGCCAGTGATCACACAAATTATTAAATATTGCAAATCTTTATTTTTTTTGTAACGTAAACGTGTTCCTTAATTATAAAATGATACGTAGGGTTATCTCTAGATCATAAGATAAATCTTATCAACTTTTAACTAGATGTTTGTTTACAGGTGTCCGTGTCATATACGACAGGAACGGCAGTGTGGCCGGCAAGGTCATAACCACCCTCTTGATAGCTGCTATCATACTTTCCTTCCTTTACTCATCTAAGTCCATGAAAATGAACATTAACTTGGGGGGAATTGTAAGTACCAAAAATTTTTTTTCAGTAATCTCTGTATGCTCATTACGCAAAAGCCAGTTCAAGACGAGACTTGAAAAGAAGCTTCTTTATTGTTTGGAGTCGTAACGCTAATCTCTCAACGAGGCGGCCATTTTGCTCACCTCGCACATAAAAAATATATATCTACTTTAAGTTCCTTGCGAGTTGGTAGAGAATAAATATCAAGTATCTATTTTCCCAACTCTTGCAGACCTCCCTAGGTTCCTCCACTATATTTTCCTATACAATGTATCTCAATGATTTCAAGTTATGACACTAATTAATATCATATTTTTTTGAGTGTCACTAAATTACCACTTTTAGTTGTGAGAGACTTGTAGGTGCAGGGTTTGGGTTTTATAATACGGTTTTGTCTCATCTGTCGAAATCTGTCCTCACTATTGTCTGTGACTGTAGTTTTCATAATGATACTATTGAAGTAATTATGTAATTATTACTGTACAACTCTCTAAAAATATATAAATAGGTATTTCTGGACAAGTTACATGAATTGAATCTAAAGTAAGCAAATTATATACTTGTATTATGGGTGTTAGTCAACGATACTAATACATTGGAATACTTAAATAGATACCAGAATAAATGTAATTAATATCCGGACTTAGAAATGCAGTTATCTAAATATTCATCAAACAAATGCCTGCCACTGTCGGAAATCAAACCCAAGCCTCGCGGTTGGTCGGTTAATCTAAGCGTGTGCGCTAACCCCTGGACCAACTTATGTCCAACAATTTATGTTTTAAATCATGTTATCATGAAACTTTTCTACTTCGTCTGGTGACGTAAAGATTTGAATCTTACCAGAGCCAGCTGGGCAGAGCTAAATTCACCCTGGTTGATTCAATGAGTGGCCAAGGAAAGGGGGTCAAATTTGAAGATGTAGCCGGTCTGCGAGAGGCCAAGGTTGAGGTTATGGAGTTCGTCGACTATTTGAAGAGACCGGAACACTATAAGAGTTTAGGTGCCAAGGTATGTACACAGTCCCTATCTACAAAATAATTGTTAGGTAACAAACATAGACATTTCAACAATAACATAAATGACAATAGGCCGAAGATAATCTTGACAAAAATGTACTACATGACCTGAGATACCAGTATGAAACTTTGTGAATACAGTAATTTGTCATATTATTCGACTAGATTCGTTAGCGGGCCTGTCTCTGCAACTTGACAAAAATTGTGTTTCCTGGATGATTTAAAAATGAAATTGCATCCGGTAGGTGGTAGGTGGCTGTCGGTATGTCGTCTACACTAAATTATAAAAAGAAAAAAAAATGTTGCTTATATTGCATTGAATAGGCTCCGAACCTATTGGACCGATTTCAAAATTTCTTTATCAGGCCGACATTTTCCGCGATGAATTATCGTAGTCTGTACAAAACTAGAAATTTATTTACCCGTCCGAAGCCGGGACGTACTGCTCGTAGATGATAAATTTACATAAACAAGAGACTTAATTATCATGAAATTCTCAGGTCAGGAAAGCATTATTTTTCATTGGAATCTAGAGGCGATGTGTAAATTTAACAACAGATAAATCGTCTGCATGTTTGCTTCTATGTATTATAACCGTTAAAGATATCTATTTAGCGGATAACCAGGCTCCAGGTATCCCTGTAACCCGATTCCTGATGATTAAAACGTTCACCACTCAGGCTTGAGTCGGTAGATTATCCACTAGTGCTTAGTGTTAGGTTGCAGTTCAAGATGATAATGATTATATTCTATTACAACCGTCAGGGCTTTAAACGGACCGTATAACTACAACCAAATGGCTATGCTCGTCAACGCCGCTATAATAAAATATGTATTGTCAAAAATAATTATGATAAAATGCAATGGATAGGTAATGTAAATGAGTACCGCGCTCTATCCTGTCTTATGCAATACTGCCTTGACTTGTGGCGACAAGCGTGAGAAACTAGTCGCTAACGCAAGTTAAGGTGTTCGATGCTATATAGTGTAATATGGCCCGAACAAGCTATCTATATCCATTAACTGCATAGTACTTTAGATGACTGTTTATGATAATGATGATGAAATATTTGTATTAATAATTTTCAGGTCCCAAAAGGTGCCTTACTTCTGGGCCCGCCTGGCTGCGGCAAGACGCTGCTGGCCAAAGCGGTGGCTACGGAAGCTAACGTGCCCTTCCTATCCATGAACGGGTCTGAGTTCATTGAGATGATCGGTGGTCTGGGCGCTGCTAGAGTCAGGTAATGTACATGTTACTGTTCTTGTTTTAAATAATTAGTCAATTTGTTTCCATTAACCTATAGGCTACGGTCCTTTTGCTAGGTCAAACAGCTTCACTGATCAGGCACCCGCTTGTGTGCTCACAATGCAAAATAGTTTGAGAAGCGCTAAAGTGTTGTTACTAAAGCAAAAGATTTAGATATCGCGAGGTTAGTGACGGCCAATATCAATAACTTATCTACTAGTAAGAGATAGGCCTAGTAGAGTTTTATTTCTAGGATATTTATGTTGATTATTGACAAATAATAGTGGTTGCCTGGGAACTAGTAACTATCCTACCCACAAACTAGTAAGAAAACTACACGTTCAAACCGCATCTGGAGAATATTTGCTTTAAACCGTATGCAAAATTTGAACACGACATCTAACTTTTTTATTTCTATATTTTTTAATTGCACCTATGAAGCTGAAAAAGGCAGGCTGTTCTAATTTTTTTTATTAAGTTTAGTAAGATTATTTTAATAAAAACATCAATGATTATATTCATATTTTATTTATTTTCAGTCAAAAACATTTAAGTTGACATAGTTGTAAACATCTCAAAATAGAAAATATATAATAACATGATGTCTAAGATAATGCTGCCGCTACTGATTTGCTCTGCATGTCCGCATTTTTCGTGGTCTGAAAATATTATATAATTAGGAATTTGAAAATACGGCATTAAATAGCTCAGTATCTTGCGTTAATTTTCACCATCGAACATCGCGTCAATATTAGAGATCGATGTGAAGAACTTTGGGATTCTGAAGACATATCTTATCTCCTTCATCACATTTGTGGAACCAGTTACAACGGTGGTATTACCTTGTGGATATCGGACCTGGGAATTTTCAGTAAAAGTGCGTAGTTATTCCTTAAGGACGATAACGAGTCTGTGGGATCTCTCGTGTTGCGGATGTTCATTGGTGTCGACGTTTGCTAAATAATAAGGTGACCCCCTTGATTTATAGTAATTTAATAGGTAAGTTAGGAGTGGACTTTTGGTAACTATGTAATGCTGGTTTTTGTTGGCCGAAGCGGCTTAAATATGTTTTAAATTGAAATATTTTTTTTTTAATATACTCGTAGGATTTAGGAATTAAGAATATTATGTTAACTTTAATTTAATTCAATAAAAAATACTTCATGTGTAATAATAATAATTTTCAATGTAACAAACGTATATGCCATCCTTTAATATATTTGGAGACAAAACCTTTACGGGAGTGAAAAGGTTAATTGCAAAAATATTATTATGATGTTTATTTTGTTTACTTTTCTCAAAATTTTACTAAAAAAGTTTATTTTTTACAGGGACCTCTTCAAAGAGGCAAGTTCACGAGCTCCCTGCATAATTTACATCGACGAGATGGACGCCGTTGGTCGGGCTAGATCCTCGGGTACATCGTCCTGGGGCCCCGGGGGCGGGGAGAGTGAGCAAACACTAAACCAGCTGCTGGTGGAGATGGACGGTATGAAGAGTCGAGAAGGAGTTGTTGTACTTGCGTCTACTAATAGAGCAGACGTTTTGGACAAGGTGCGTAAATAATTTTATAGTGATTACGAGGTTATTTATAATATTTACTAGTGTATACACTTATTGTATAAGCATAAAATTTCACGAAGTACAGGCAATAAATATAACAGGTTGTATTTAAATTTTTTTGCTCTTATCTTTCTTCGAGCCGTAGAAAGGGATGTGACGAACCCATTGCTCATTTCAATTCTTAATTTAGATTCCAGGATTCTTCCACTAGTGCAGGTAGTTCCATTCGTTAGTTCTTTTATCACTAACAGTTAATACTGTAAGTTTGGTGTCTCGCTTGTATTGGTACCATCGCGTTATCTTTGTCTCTGCAATATCAGTGTTTCCCATTACCATATTTTAGTTTGAAGGGAGTCGAAGCTGGTAAAGTTAATTTTACTGAACTGAACCCAAGACCTGAACACTGACATTATAGCGATAGGTAGGTAAGGCTTTGACAAAGATAAGATATTCTGGCCAAACGCCTGCAGTAATTTTCTACCCACCCTAGCTGTAGGTTGACAACTCCCTGAAAGTTATCACCTCATTGGTTACACAATGGTCTATCGGAAGTGGATTTCTTACAATTAGGAAGTTAGTCTAGTTGTTTGTCTGTCTGTGCTTTATTTTGGTGTTAGTATTAAAGCCAGTAACATAAATAACGCTAATTTGTATCATCTCATAAAAGGACATTAGTTTTAACCTCGAACAATGAATTTATATGACGCAATCTAAATAAATTTGAAATAAGAATTAGAAAATATTTATAGATACAAGTGGTTCTTGTAATGCGTCTACATAAATCATAAAATAAATTGAGATTGTTTAAGGTTTTTGATAATATTAAAAGATTATTTACTTAACCTCATACGTTTTTTTATAGAATCAAAGGTGAACAACAAACGGATTTCCAATTGCTTCCAAAACACAACACACAACTTGCCAGGTGGAATCAGTGCGTCAATACCGCCTTGTGCATTGTCAATGTCAATCTGAAGCTGCAATGTCCTGCTGTAAAGTCTTGCGACTAGCGGCGTACACAGAGATTTCAGATAGTAGGCATAGATATTTTATCTTAAAATAAATTACCAATTGTAGGAGTTCTTTTTAGAGTTTTGCGTCGTACCTTTGCCATGAAACGCTATTCGCTTTAAGTGCCACATAATTATTGACATTGATAATAACAATTGTAAAAAGTTTTTGTACGATCACCATAAGTTATCTAAGTTAGTGATTTATCGTCAAAAGAAAAGTCACCAAAAATAAGACACTTAAAGTTTCACTCAACACGTTTTATGAAAGCAGGTTACAGTACTTCCAGTTCGCATTTAATTGTAATTCAAATAATTATCAGAACAGATAAAATACACAAATTGATTTCCGCTAAACGAAGTACAACAATAATTATTTTGACTCTGAAGTCTGACGGTTGTAGATATTGCTAAAATCATGAAACTCCGGTCGCTGTGATCGATTCCAAAGGTCGTTAGTATGACTATTTCAATAGCGTATATAGAACTTTTTACTAAGACAGGGAAACGTGGTGAATTTTTGATGAAATTGTTAACTAAAAAGTCGTTAATTCAAGTACAATTGACTAAATTGGCAATACCATACTTCGGTTTATACAATATTTATACCGATAAGCACAGATTATTTCCAACTCACAAGCTTATTGCAATTCTTCGTGTGTGCATGCATTCATTCACTCATCAATCATATTTATGGCATTATGGCTTGGCTTGTCATTTTTCAGGCACTGTTAAGGCCAGGCCGCTTTGACCGACACATCCTTATCGACCTGCCGACGCTGCAAGAGCGGGAAGAGATATTCGAGAGGCATTTGAAGAATATCGTCCTGGAGCCCCTACCACCTCATTACGTCAAACGGTTGGTTTTGTGATATTAGATAAGACGGCAACAACCATATCAGCTCTCCTGATGATCGGAGACAGCTATCGTTAATAGATTACATATGTTTTTGGTGTTTCGCATCTTATAGTCGGGATCGTGAGACAGCTTCTATACACTCGTCAGGGACCACGATTATGGTGAGCATAGACATTATGGTTACAGGAATAGGTTACGTGGTAGTACCATTCTGAACGTTGATAAGTTCTATAATTCTATAATCCAATAAGGTAGAAACTTTAAGACGAGTAGATAATGGGGACGTCAAATTTCGGTACCTATGTTACGGCACATACGTATCATCGGAATTATAAAGTGGAAATATTTAGTTATAAAGTGATATTTAAGAAGAGGTGTGTGGCTGTGCCATGGCCGCGGCGTTTGTAGTTCGTAAATAATACGTTTAAATAACGGATAATATTATTCTAAGCATGTCACAGGATGATGAAGTCAGGATTTTATACAATAGGGTAGATGGCGGATATTTCATTTATTGTTAACAACATACGTAGTGAACAAAGTGCAATTCGACAAGAGAAAAGTTCGAACTTATTTTTAAACATACGTCATATTTTATCTGTTTAATTATCAAAGTATGGCAGGTGTACACATTTTAAAAGTACTAAATTATTAAAAATCCCGCAATATAAAGCAACTTTTTATGTTGCTATCGCACTAAATTGCTATGTGTTGCATACAAAGTCTCCGAACGTGACGTCACATTCGAGTAAGATTTTAATATAGAGCGTTTTTGGTTAGTCCAAAAAAGTTATTTTGAAGTTGCGATATCTTGGGCAATTTGTAGAATAGTTGAGTGATGCCTTCACCCATATTTCTATTGTTGTGGAATTTTCGATTGTACGCAAAAATAAAAATTAGTCAAAAACCCTATTGTTAGGAAATTTAAACTACTTCTAAACAGTAATAGTAAAATAGAGAAAAACGAGACTTGTGTAACTCAACTGTACGGCCCAATAGATGAGGTTATTTTTTATTTTTATCCAAAAGGAAATTGTCCTCGTTAGATTATTTCATCTAGTAAACATTATATGAAATACGTTTATTATTATAACTTATGAAATTCCATACTGTAACCAATTCTTATACATTTCCTGCAACATAATATCTAAAATATTACCTATTTAACCTTATGAACTTCTAAATTCGCGTCAGGACACGTGACCTGATCGAAAATTCGTAAGACGGCGCAGGGTGCTTGTGTGAATGTTCGATTTGTGTACAAAAGCGCAATAAATGTATATTGTATTCTACCACATAAATAATAGTACTTTCTTACTGATGATAAAAGCAATCCGTACAAAACTATTCTCTAACTATTCCAAACTATCAAAAATGGACAAAGTTAATATTCAAGTTTTCACTTCTGCCGGCACTCCCAGAGTGCAACCCATCGTTTGTTAATCCATTCAAGTAATGATGATTAGCCCTTTTTATCACTCAAAGGTCAGTAGCCATTTTTCGCTAGGCATTTGGAATAGACTATAGCTACAACACCAAGTAGCCTCCGATTTTGTAATTAGTTTTTTTTTCGATTGTGCTCTCTTTTTGTTGTAAACTTAAAAATCTATTAAAACTGTGATTGTGACAGGATGGCGTACCTGACGCCAGGGTTCAGCGGCGCGGACATAGCCAACGTGTGTAACGAGGCGGCTCTGCACGCGGCCAGATACAAGAAGACGGTGGTGCAGGCCGCCGACCTCGAGTACGCCGTCGAGCGAGTCGTAGGTGAGATAGCCTTTAGATTAGATAATATATACCCTATAATAGAAATTAGATAACCAGGGTTTATACCTGTATTTAACATTTATAATTTTAAATTCATTTGTGTTTATATTGTCAATGTCTCGGGTTCTATTCATGGCTCAGAGGCAACTCAAAAATGTCTTAAATTTGCAGATATAACGTTACTCGAGATTGAATAGGTGTTCTACAGGCCACCTGTCACTTTGTTATTCTAATTACCTTCAGTGAGCTGAAAAGCTATTACAATATCAAAAAAAAATTAATCATAAGGCATTCATATATCATATTATATAATCATAATCATACGAAATTTAAAGGAACAGCTAATAATATATAAAAATGAATTCCCGTTTGAATTGAAATCACGCTTGAACACGCGTTCCGATCCGGTGATAATTTTTAAAATTATATGGACGCGTCACAAGAATCTTTGTATAGATCTAAATGAATAAATATAATTTAAATTTGAACAGATATACCAATTATGCAAAATTTGGCTAAAAACGCTCCTATGCAAATAAAAACCGGAAAATTTAAGTAAAAATGGGAAAAAGTACTTTATTTTTTCCATACAGATTGTTAATTGCTGTTAATATCAAGCGATATAAAGTTCATCGGGTCGACTAGTATATATTATAACTATTTGCTACTCGCGGCTCCGCCCTCAATACATTGAAATCTAAACTATCTTTCAAGTTGTGTCAAGCTGTTATGTAGTTTAGAAATCTATCGCGAACAAACGAAGTGACAAGTAATTTATATAAATTAAGATCACAAAGATATTAGACAACTACCATATTTACTATTAGTCCAGTTCTAATTGGAATTGTTATTAATAATGGTATATTGACATAAATTGAAGAGAAAAAAAATTTGAGGGGTTCCTGATGTTAGATATCTGAGGTGTACAAATATATAAGCCATTTTTCTAAATTACGTACCATTGAGTGCTGTTCACAAACAGCTAAGTTGTTTATTGTTAAGATCAAAGTGTAAAGACTAATTTGTGTACAAAATATAACCAATATCAATTTAGATGTGATATGTCACTTCCATTAATTCAATATTTGGTCCAAAGTGTGCTGCGGTTATCTTTCGTTTGGCCATTTTTTTTTAAAAAAAGCCATTTTTTAAGAAATTGAAAATAGACACAGAGACATTTCTTTGTACTAAAAATGTAAAAGGTGGTAATGTACATGAAAATTTTCGACGATTCCGTTTGAAGCAGAAGAAGGATGGTAGCGAGCGCTGTAATTATGGTAGTAATTAATAAGGCGGTGATACCAATCCGGACGATTCGCTGAAAGATTATTAATCTGGTCATCTTATTTACCGTTATCGCCGCTGTGGTCTAGCGGTCCGGCGTCGGGAGTTGACTTTGATCCCGGGTTTGATCTCCTGGTCGGACAATAAAAAAAATTAGAAAATTAATGTTTTCAATTAGAAAGAAAATGTATATTTTTAAAAGAAAATGTATTTATTTTCAATTTTCTCAAAGAATAACGTTGCTCGGGATTGGATTTGTGACCGGTTGGCGATAGGTTTGCCACCTATTAGATCGTCGGACTTAGTGGCGTCGTGGGTGCCCTGGTTGTGTCTCTGTCAACCTCTTCGGGGATAAGGGCGTGAAGATACTTTAATTTACCAAATAATTCAAGTTGTATTATTAGGATTATCCCACGGGTAAGACAAAATGTAATATCCTATAAATCCTTGTGGAAAATTACAGGTGGCACAGAAAAGCGTAGCCACGCGATGTCGCCGGGCGAGAAGAAGATAGTGGCGTACCATGAGTCGGGGCACGCGCTGGTCGGCTGGCTGCTGGAGCACACCGATGCTCTACTGAAGGTCACCATCGTTCCGCGTACTAACAAGGCACTCGGCTTCGCGCAGTACACTACCTCCGACCAGAAACTGTATTCCAAGGAAGAGGTAAAACGTGCGCATTTTACTCTTTTTCACCTCCTGAAGGCTAATGGCTAAAGGCTAACACGTTTATATCGCCACACTGTATGATCAACTGAGCAGTAGCTCGTCATAGCGTCAGTTCTACGCCATAGGGTAGTGGAGTAGACGTAATTACATAAGTATCCTAATATTTTGACTGTAGGGTACTCATCAGTAATATCTATGGATTGCTATAGGTGACGGTTGTTGTTTGCTATTTTTAAGCGTTAAAACTCACACATACATACATATATTCATGCAAAGTCCCTCACGGGGTAGGCAGAGAAATGAGACTGAACTAACACATAAAAAAGTCACATGGAAAATCTTAAGGATCTCTTTCATCTCAATGTCAAGTCACGTAGGTCTTTTATAAGGGTCCGACAAATTCATTATTTATTATTTTATCTGTACATGAATCTCGAATTACGGAGTATGTTCAGGTTAAACTTCAGAACTATTCATCAGTTTTTAATCAAATGGCATAACTGTCTATGATTAAGTTCAATTTGAAAATCCCGAATCTTAGCGAAGCTATAGAAGAACTCAATAAGTAATAAGTAGTCTTGAAGAGCACCTAGTGACATCTAAATGTTTCAGTTATTCGACCGCATGTGCATGGCGCTGGGCGGGCGCGCCGCGGAGGCCATCACCTTCAACTCCATCACCAGCGGGGCGCAGAACGACCTGCAGAAGGTCACCAAAATCGCTTACGCCCAGGTAGGAATAATTTGAGAAAATCATACCATCATTGTCTTATTTGGTAATATATAACTTCAAAAAATGTACACCACAGATAGGAATAATAAGACAGCTATGACGTCAGTGTAAAAAACATATTAATTAGCTTGCATTTTCGTTGAAATAATTAGTTTGTTGTTGAAATAACGCCATTTATTGCTAGACAATCTCTCCGTCTAAACATTTTGACGGACTCATTTAATAAAGTGTCACCTAATGATTGCAATGTTTTGTAGGTGAGAGTGTTTGGAATGTCTCCCACAGTTGGGCTCCTGTCGTTCCCAGACCTTAAAGAACGTGGGAAAAGTCCGTTCAGCAATGCGCTCAAGAACCTGATAGATATGGAAGCTAAGAAGTTGATAGCGAAGGCCTACTACAGGACGGAAGACGTTTTAAGAACTAACAAGGACAAACTAAAAATGGTATGAAGAGTAGATGTACACATTAGATAGTAATTATTTATACGGTTAAAAGGCAACGTAGCCAAAAACATGGTAATAGTACGATACCACACTACGACTCAGGTATAAAGCGTTGTGTTTGAGTAAGTTTAATACTTACTTCCCCTTAAACTAGAACGCGAAACTATCGAGTAGGCGCTATATCTAATGTATAAAGACGCAGGTAGGCATCACTTTTAAAATATAATGAATTTAGTTTTGCCTTACAGTACTCTTTTTTCCACTTATATAGAATACGTCGAGATTATATAGATGCATGGATATTTATAAAAACCTAATTTAATGGATTTTGAATTCGAAACTTAAAAGATGGGATAGTTTTGTCTAGAAATCTCAACGGAGTCTTAATTAACTATAATATGCGTGCGAAGTCGTGGGTGAACTAGTGTGAACACATCGTGTGCTCAGTTAACATTTTTTGAGGTGCAATTATTCTTTACAACTTACGAAAGTTTAACGTTTTCTAAACTTAACGGAACACAAATGTTCCTTCTGTCTGTTTGTAGGCAAGCTCTCCCACATATAACTTATTCTTATGGTTATTGAATAGACATAGAAATCTGGTTAAAAACAAATGAAGAGATTTGTCAAGAGAAATGCTGAAAGTAAAATAATACGCTTAGTTGTTTTCTTTAGATTTTAACAGCTTAATTTATTTCAGCTTGCAGAAGAATTACTAAAGAAGGAAACTCTTAATTTTAAAGAAGTCGAAGCTATATTAGGACCTCCTCCATTTTCTAAGAAGAAATTCATAGATCCCGTCGAGTTTGAAGCGAACCTTAGGAGTATGGAGAAGGCGGCGACGCCCGAAGAGGATTCCAACGTTGGTGCGCCGTCGGCGAAACCGGAGACGCAGCCGGGGGCTTAGCTTAGTAGAATTGTTTCGTTACTAGTCCGATATTGAATATAGAATCAAGTTATTACACTTTTGTTTATATTATATTAAAACATAAACTTTCTAATTAGTCCGAACGACCAAATCTCTGGGACTGCCAGTTGGATTTCGATAACTTATTTTGTGTTTGGTAACCCAATCACAAATAACTGAATTATAATAATTCTTGTAGATGAAATCAAGATAGGAGGTTTTGAATCAGGGTACTAGACTTGCTTTGTATAATTCTGTGCAAATTCCGACTTTACTGTATAGAGATGAGAGTTGTGTATATTAAAAAAACATGAAAGTAAGATAAATACGGACGAAATGAGAGCGCTACGGAAAATCTGCGATGTAACGCTCGCTGATCGTATTCCTACCAGCGAAATACGAGAAAGAGTGGGATTGAAATGGTGTTGGTGTTACAAAAAACACAGTCGAATTGTAAACCTCCTCCTTTTTTAGAGTCGGTTAAAAATGAGAAAAGAGAATGCTCCCTTGGTTCTTTAGGCTTGTGGATGTGTGGAAGATTGACAAAGCACATAATATACAATGCGAATGTAGATGGGTGTAAGTACCCGGGAAGACCTAGGCCGATATTCTATGAGCAAATCGCTCGGGTTTTACCGGAAGGTGATGTGAAGAGTCCCCGGAACCGATGTGTTTGTATAAAATGAGTAATAAATGTGGAGGAGGCTAGACAGGCCTGCAAGGATCGTGTCATTTGGCTCTCCATACACGTAGGTACCCCGCGAGGAACTTTACTATGTATGTATATTGTACGTGTTACAAGAGTTGAGCCTTAAATTGTTTATAATTTATGAGGTGTGGGTGGTTGCTTTTGTGACGACGTGTCTAGATTGATACCAGCGCCTTACCGATCCATGACCCTAACGTCAGATCTCGCTACCGCCCTATTGTGGTTTTGAGGTCTTCCCCGTGTTGGTCCGGGCTCCTTTGCAGAAAAAACCATCTGCCTTTCTGCCAGGCAGCTCGTAAATAAGCGAGCATAGGCTTACGGTCACTAACACCGTGACATCTGACTAGGTGGTAAAGTTTCGCGCAGCGACTCACCCGCATTGGTACCACCGCCTTACCTATTCCTGCCGCCATAACGTGTTCCGGATGGAGGGTAAGGTAGCCGGTAAACTTACTTTTGCTCGAGGCCTAACACCCCGGCCTCAGGTTGGCAACGCACCATTACCACCTTTGGTGTCTTTAGGCGACATGAATTTCTTACCTTTAGGGAATCTGTCTGCTTGTTTGCCTTCCAATATCATAAAAAAACCAGCAAACTTGGTGTAGAATATGTTCATAAAAGAGCTGATTATAAATTATCTCAAGCGACCGGTTAACATTCAACCATGATGAGACCATATCTCAGTAAACTTCCTTATGAGGTATATTGCAATGTATGCAGCTGCCTGCCCAGGTGCCTGTAGTTATAGTCGGGCGGTTGGGTCATTATATCTCAACGTGAGTTAAAAAAGTTGACAGATCTTCAATACATTTACTGTCAATTTCAAAGGCAACAGTTTACGTGTACTCTTCAACATAAATATTTATTTACTTTTCAAAAGTTTTAGTTCATTTATAACGTAACTTTGAGCTTTATAGATAAGGTACATTTCATCCTCGATTCGGTCAAATTAGTCCTAGATTAGTCCGAGACATACTCAGTGAAGAGTGAGTTAGAACAAGTCTGTTTCTGGCAATAGTAACATTAAAAAATCAACTGAAATATTTGTAAATGAAACTCTGTTTCGGGAAACAACTTTATTCACAATCAAGAGGGACACGGAGTAAACACCGATTGCCGACATTACAGAGGATGTACCGAGATATCATACATTGTACCGTTACATCTAGACGACTACACAAATGTGTACAGTAGATAAATCTTAACACTTGGGACTACTTGAATATTATATATCAAATAAATCGCAGTCTTTAAAATTTAATTAAACATTATAAGTCGTAGTGGCAATATATCTAGGTACGAAATATATATATAGGTAAAACGTTAATAATAAAATTTAAATTCGAAATAGTCAAATACACATTTGCACAAAGGTGGTCCTATTATTAAAGACCTAAACTGCTACATACATTTGAGCGAGTAAATATAAATAAAACGAAAACAAAATATAAACGAAAAATTTATTTTCAAAATAAAATGTAAGTACGATCAACAATGTACAATTTAGAACTGAATATCAATTCGCATACTCCGTATTCTGAGGGGGTTTTTACATGGAAAAACGGTTTCCATGAACAAAGTACAATATGTTTTACTTGCAGCTGCATCAACAATTGGTAGAACTAACAGAATAAAGAGAAAATAGGACCATGTCGCTAGTGAGGTATTTGTCGAAGGTTATGTTATTACTTAATTTACTTTAGTGATCTAATGTCACAAACGTACCAACAAATAACTGATAGATGTGCATGTTTTAAACTGCTACACTGTATACATATTATTACTGCTGCTCGATAAAAGCAGGTCATTCTATGAATTATTTTTAAGTACGATGAGCTAAACAAGCAACATCAACACGATACCGTCTTTTTTCACAAGTGATTGTAAAACCTGGCAAAAATATTTTACAATGAAAAATGTAAAGTTAATTTAAACATCCTTAACTCAATGTGACAGCCGGCGTGTAGCGTTTAGAAACCCATCGGTTATTCCCAAATTTGTGTTCGACGGAAGGTTTTGATTGTGATAGCGCTGTAGTCACATGAAGGGCAATTTCGCTGCTGGGTTAATCACATATCGCGCAAAATTCGCCAAATACGTTTTTTTGAAGTACAGGCACTTTCAGTTATTGGAATTGTTATAACATTCAATTAGTGAATTTTAGTTGGGTATTTACAAGATGAGATGAACGATTGAAAAAGATGGATGACCTCATTTTACGACAGCCCAAAGCTTCTGTTCGATATAAACTCAAAATACGGAATATGATTGGATATCAAAAACCGTTCACCGGTTCATCAGCAATACAAGTCATGTACTTCAAAGCCATACAACCACAAAATCTTGTGCACGTTCAACAGTTTGTAAACAGACACCTTGTACACACGTCAGTGATATGCAATTTTCAAAAAATCAACAAAAATAATACACAAAATTTAGAAAAGTAGATCGAGTGCGAGTTTTTAAAAGAATTTTCTGTACGCATTTGTATGTTTTGTGTAGGAACTTAGTAACGGCGCGGCGCCTCTAGAGGAAAGTTCACAAACCAAATAACTATTTAATCTGAAAGTACAAACGCAAATGCGTCACGGAAGTAAATCTTAGTGGAAATTCACACTCAAGCTACACAACGAGTTTTAAAATAAAAATCGTATGGCAACAAAGAATACAACGAGAATGTATTCAGCGAAGGTTTTCCATGAATCTTCACTTACAGAACGATATATTTACTAGCATAAATAAGATAAGGTTACGTTAATGAATTGGACGAATCCTCCCTACATCACAATCCGATTAACTCTATATTAGTAACAAGATACAATTTATATTATCATAGCCTGATAGATATTAGAAAACCCTATAACTGTGAACTGGGGGTAATTAATTCAATATTCATATTACACAAACTTACCATTTATTGACAAAACTGAAGTCTATTTGTACAAATACAAGTTGTTTTTGGTAGTTTTCACATCAAATTGGTCTATTACTATTTACTTAATAACGATTCTGGTAGAGGAGGAACGTAAAAAATCTTCCACCTCCTAACTAAATGCCCGTCGATGTTCTTCGGTACTCACAAACGTAATATTGGCTTGTACACGGTCAACGTTACATCCCGCTATAGACCAGAGTCTTTACCATGAGTTGGTATAGATTACGTTCTGTAAATTACGTGTCGAAATCTATGACACTTTTGCTCTAAATGTTCGTTTCCCTTAGTTACCACCAGAGGCGTTGTTCAAAGTTTTCATATAAATAATTTACAGCGACGGTAGCGAGTATAGTAAACTTGACAAGCCATAAACTCATGGTAAGGCCTCTGTCTATCATTTTATTCTTTCATAAAAATTGTGATGATCCACCCACCTCAAGTGATTAAAGATATGGTAGAAAAAATATATAAGTTAAGTGATTAATTTATTTAAAATATATATTATGTGATTAATCAAATCCCCTTATTACTAAAACGACAAATTTAAAATAAAATGTGATGTAAACAACACGAAATTATGTTAAAAGTAAAAGTCAATTTTAGGTGACACAATATGTTAAAAATAAGCTAATAACAATTATATTAGCTAAGTGATTTAATAATACTGGCTAAAGCGTAATCTCAGGTTAGAATAAATATTAGTGCACACAAAATATGACGATCCAAAAGCAATCTTTTAAAAACCAAATATTACATATATATTACGTGCCATGAGCTCGAGAGAAAATCGTTGCTATTTTTTTCATATTTTCTGACAGTTGTCATACAAAAGTTGATTAATGCAAACCAACTGCGAAATGAACCTTTCGAAAGCTCTATAACACCTATACATTAACAACCCTTTAATCAGATCACAACGATATTGGTTGCAGGAATATCTGGAAAGCTTTATAAATGGTAACACAGTAGCAATGTCTACAGTGTTATATCGTAAGATGGGGGAGCCATCTATTAACACAATAACTACTTTATTCACAACAGAACGAACATTGACAGAAATATCTCTATAACTCGCACCAGCGAATCGCAGTCGTTACATTATCTATTGATTTAATCGTTAACATCCATAAACTGCGATCATTAAACATGTAATACATACAATGAATTATAATTTTATTTTAATACTAAGCTATTAATATGTGTTAAAATTTATTTATATGTTACATTATGTACCCCAGTTCACATATTCATAACTTCATTAAAAAAAAGGATTGTAATAATTAAATAGTTTATTTTGGAAGTAATTCTAAAATATAACACCGAGAATAGCTCTGAGGGTAGAAAGGCGAGCGACACTAAAGGAATACTTGGCATTTGGTTACAGATCACCAATTTGACACAATTTTCGGAATATAAAGAGAACAGTTAATACTGAATTTCTTATCATACATTTAACACGAACAAATAAACGTACCTCATTACTGACCGCCAAAAGGGCGCAAGTAACGTTCAAACTTACATCGAAGACTTAAAACTATGACTATATAACTTTTAAATACTAAAAGTTACTGATTATGAGACTCCTAAATCCTTGATTACGACCCTTTCGAACAATTTGTGACATCCCAAATTAAAATCAAGCGAAACTCATCGTAACAATATTAAACCTATGAGACGTTAAAATTATAATAAAATACTTAAAATAAATTCATTGTGGCTCGTATAGAAATAATTTGTACTTGATTGTTGAAAACCTTAGTGTTTTGTCATTTAGTAAAATTGAAACTTACATAAACAACGAGGGAGTCCCGCCCCTTAACCTTTCGTATCATTTATAGGAAAAAGTACCCCAGTGGGTAGCACCGCGTTACGGCCGATGGCACGGACTACTTCCCATCTGCAATTGCAATCCTGCTGCAACTATCATCCCGCTGCAATTGCAATCCTTTTAAAATTACAACACAGCTTAAAATTCAAAACTCATGCAGTTGTAATCCTGCAACTGCAATCCTATCTTAAAACGTAGCCGTAGTCTCAATGCTTCTGCATTTGGAAACCTGCTGCAACTGCAATATCGTTGATGTTGCAATCTTATTTCATTTGACATTTGGCTGCGATTGCAATAATGGAATTGCAATAACGTGACAATTTAAATCGCGCTGCAACAGAAGTCCTGCTGATATTGTAAGCCTGATGCAATTGCAATCATTTTGTTATATTCCGCTGCTACAGCAACATCAATTATATTGCACTTGACACGCAGCCGTTTTTTCTTTCTCAATACAGTGGCAAACTTGCTGCAATTTGAATACAGCTGATTGCAACAACACTCGATCTTTTACTGATGTGAAATCCTGGTGCATTTGCAATTCTGTTGCTATAGCAACATGCTGCGAATACAATACTGCAGATAATTTGCTGATATTGAAATCCTAATGCATTAGCAGTTCTGTAGCGATTGTAATAATGTTGCAATTTCAATCCTGCTACTGCTATCACGACACTGAAGCATTTGTAATCCTTCTGCAATTCATTTGCGGTTACAACTGTTGCAGAATACATTGTAATAGACATGTATCTCCGAGGAAGCAGTAACATTAAGGGAACATTTTAGATAAGCGTAAGTTTGCATTTATTTTGGCTCCGGAAGCTTGTCAGCGGGAGGAGATGCCTGAAAAAAGAAAGTATTCTCATTATTTGAACTGACTCACTTCACGTTTTCTTTATGATCTGTATGTGTAATAATGTATTACAGAACAAATATTTTGTCTTTTTAGTGCGGAAAAGAGTGGAAGAAATAACCATATAATATGTAAACATATCGCACTTCTTGTTACTCGCAGTTGCAAGGTTTTTTACTAAAAACTTTTATATCATTTCAAAATTTTGTTCTAATTGTCACTTATGACAGCCATATTTTATAAACTTATAGTAGCTACCACACTGTTTGACTGTACACATACATTTCAAATCACTTCATATCATCACAAAACTTTCAAAGCGTCTTTCAAATAAATGTTAAATAGAGTTATACCATGCATTTAAAACCATGCAGAGAAATAATATTTTTAAAGGCGTTCGAGAAACTACAAACAGAAACAGTTATTCTACATGAGTAAAAAGGAACGGAAGAAAATAGTTTCAGTCAAGATGCCAGTTTTAGATAGAGCATGTTAATAGGTTCGTTTAGATTACTTGTGAGATAAGTAAACTAGTGTATGATGTGTATAGTTCATGGAGCAAGTACAACTGTTTATGATAGTAGAAATTCAAAGGTTTTTTGTGTATGTTCATATAATTTAGACAACAAGAATACGAATAATAGTTGCGACTGTCGCAATATATGTTAAAATGTAATTGTATTTACTCCACTATATCATTAAATCGCAAAGAAAATAAAATAAAAAAACATTGATATCTTTAGCACCTGTCATCACCTCAAAGGGAAGTGAACTCCTGCGCGGTAGCTGCGGGAAAGTTCGGTCCTGCACGCTGTACGTCGCCTTGGCTAGCCACTGCTGGCAAGTGGTTATTGGGTTCGGCTTACGTCTCCCACCATTGATGCTATGTCTGAGAACCCCGAGGGCCGCGAGACCCCGGAGCTCCGACGGGGCCACGGGAACTGGCGCCGAACCTCTACGACGAGTCCAGCATTCTTTCCCAGACAGCGTACGACGCAAGAGTTGCGGAATCGTTGAAGTCACATCCCTCATTTTCTTTTCTTTCGGTGCTGAAAATAAATAACTTCGGAGCTATAATAAATAACTTAATTGTTTTTCATCAACTTCAAAAAAGAGGAAGTCCTTAATTTGCCTACTGTTTTTTTGTTGTAATTTGTATGTTTGTTTGCGATTACTTCGTCAATTATATATGAATTGTTCTGTTTTTTGTAAGGTAGGTATGTTTCAGAGGTTATCCTAAACAAAATTTTGTTCAAGATTCGACAAGACGTGGTTTTTGTGTAATACTTAATCCATAAATATGTTAATTAATCCTTTAATGCGAAAATCTATTTGTTACAATGTCATTGTTGAACCCATGTATGGATTTTAATGAAATTTCATATGCATACATTTGAAGGTAGTTAAATCACGGGCTATCGTTTTTAAAATATTAATCACCAAAAAACTAAATACCTAAAGGGAAGGATGACAGTTTGTACAGAAATCGTAACTATTCTACGGTGAGGAAGTCGCAGGTAAGTAGTTAGTATTGCATATATTTGTTTACTTAAACCCAATTTCAATAAACTATCTGTCCTGAACGTCAGTTATAATGTATTTAACACTTACTATAGGCGACCGTATCAGCGGGCATGGATTTTCTACGGCGCAGCAGCAGCTGATCAGGCGCCAGGACTCCTGAGGCCAGGTTGTCTCGCAGCTGACTTCCAGTGGTAGTCGCTTCTCTCCTTGTTGGCGTCGTCTTAACTAATGGATCTTGATTCTCTTTCTCTAAATTACGAGAACACTCAGTTACATCTACACTATTATTTTCAGAAGCGTCATCGTTATCAGTCTTATCGGTATCATTCCTCTTGAACATATTACTAAGTCTGCCCTCCTTCTTTCCCATGTCGAACCTCGGCGTGAAGTCAGTCTTGCAACGGGACGGGTAGATGGCGTCCTCGTTACTGGTGTGGAGGGGGCGGCAGTTGAGCGCGTGGCTGCGGGCAGTCGTCTCCAAAGGTGGGAAAGTCTGTTGCCGAATTAGCTTCCAAGATCCACCGTCCTTTAGAACAGTGTTTAACCGAGTCGCTTGCACGGGTGTCGTGATAGACGCTATCGAGGAATCTGGCAGTAGGTTCTCAGTGCTAAGAACTTTCTCGGCAGACTTGTCGCGTTCGCAATGACCTCGCAAACTCAGCTGAGAGTGAAGCGAGTGGTCACTTCCCATGGGGCTCATCATATGTTCTTTGAATCGCAAATCGGCAGCTAAAGAGTCACGGCTCTTCTTGTATCGAGAATCTTGGAATACATTTAATGGCACTGAGAAACGACGCAACTGCTCCTTCAGTCCGACTTGTTTAGTCGGATTGAGTGAGCTCCTGCGCAGGGGAAGCAGCAATTCCGAGCTATCCGATATGTTTGTCCCCGAACAAGTCTCCAGATCGTCATCTACCATGTCAGCTTCAGATATTTCGGTCTTGGTTTCTTCGGCAATTTCTTGTGCGACTAACATTTCCCATTGAGATTGATTGTACCGTAAATTTTTGAGCATTTGAGCTGACAAATCGTTTTGTAAGAACCTGTGCCACTCACTGATAAGCGGTGTTACCACAAACTTGAAAAAGCCTGAAAAAAAGCACAAAGTTTTATTGAAAAATGAAAGCTACGTATTTCTTTGTCTTTGAATAAAAATATTTGGAATAACAAAGACTTTTGCGAAACAATACAGAGACGGACGTCCATTATTATACTTCGAAGTTTAAGCTCTTTTCAACTTAAAGACTTGTATTTATATTTAAGTGAAATATAAAAAATGTTTAACAGATGTTACACCACTAACGGGCGAACTTTTGGGAGGAAGATGAAATTATTTGAACCCACTCGTATATTCCGGGAGAATTTCAATTCAAAGGAAACGAGAGCAATTCCCTTTCAATAAATTTATTCAGAAATAATTAGTAAGCTAGTTATGAGCTAATTAGTGCTCAATCAACTAATTTATTATAAAATCAGCTTGTTATTTGGCGCAGTCGCTAGTTATGGTACCATCATTTAAGGAAAATGTTACCAACATTTTATCCTTCCAAACAAGAAGATATAGAATGTTTTTTATCAATTAGTAAAGTGTAAGAGTAGACGGATTTTCTGATGGTAAGACATACAAGGCAAGGCAAGTGGCAGTAAAACACGTAAAACGTACCTGTCTGAATCTTAGGAATGGATGTGGTGTGTCTGTCGCACAAAGCGGTCACGGGCAGGTTTAGTTTACGCTCGTAGTCGCCTTGGCGGAAGAACTCTTCGCACACCTTCAGGCTCCATTTTCTGCTGATCTCCCAGGGGCGGCAAGGGTTAGATATGTCTGCGCACTTGAGTGCAATTTGCAGGACTAAATGACGATGGGCACTGTTCGTCATATCGAGCGTGTTGTTGTCCAAGTATGTCTGCAAATAAAGCAAGGTATTACTGAAAAATTCTAACTGCACAAAAAGTTATCTTAAAATCACATCGCATCGTCAAACGTCAAAATAATATTTTTACAAGCGTTGCTCTAGATCCCTTTATAGCGATTAACGGATGATCATGATTATTTTGAACATGTGTCAGGTTCAGTAACAGAATCGCAGCACAGCTTATACCTTACTAATCGAAAATTTGAAGGTACAGAGGTAAGAATGGGCAGAATATCGAATCATGTGTCCAGACTGGATTTTGTTTAACATAAACCAAAATATAATGGAAGCCTTCTTACAATCACTTATTCAATAAGATCTAAGAAATAGATAAGGATCGCAAATCATGGTCCTTAGAAGACAGGTTTCAGGTTTGACAATTACCTCATGTCTTTGATCCGCGTTGCATTATGCATTGCTACGGTCATAAAGTAGTAAGTTCCCGAAGCAGGTACAGGCAGTTCAGATCGATGCCGATGACGGTTATTTTGATTCAATCACGAGCAGTTAATACAAAGATGAATTTAATATTTGATTTGCCTAACTCAGACAAATCAGTTCACACCTGACGGTTTAGATGCCTAAAAAGACGGCCGTCTTTAATATAAATAAGATATAACGGGATTCAGGTAATCTGAGCATTAGTTTGCGACTCGAGCTAACCAAATCCCATTTTACTCTATTTGTAGAGTCAATCATTTTTATATTCGTTGTATCATATTATGTCTTAATGTATAACATAACAGTATTTTTGTTTCTATAGCAAACGTGAGTGTTGCTGTTGTATTCCAAACTAGCTGTACTGAAAATTTAATCCTTTATGACCTCACCCAATGAAATTAAACATTTAAACGTTAGGAGCTTATAAAAGAAGTACACATTTTATAAAGCAATATGTCATGTTAATTAAAAAGGCGTGATAAAATAAAAAAATCTCGAGTAAATCTCATGGTCTCGTCGCAGAGCAGATTAGATTACAAGGATTATAAAGGCTTTATTTGTTCTCAGTAACGAGATTAAGGCCGCGACTTCAGTTTAAGCGGGCAAGCGCTTGGACATAGTGGCTGCAATACTGAACAGATCATATAGACTTCCAAACAAACAGCCTTTTCAACAAAATTCACAATTATGACTATTTTAATAAGTTAATTATTAACCATTCAATTTCAAGAGAATATGTATTTTTAACGTCACTAATGTTGAACAGTTTGGAGTCAAATGCTTATTGTTTTCAAATAAAGTCATTATTATTATGTCATTATAGATTGCTAGTCAAGTACTTAGTCCTTCTGAATATTTTTTTTGTGTCGTGTCTGATTTTCATGTTTCTTTGCATTTCAGTTTCCTATAAAAATAGTTTATAAATTGCGCTTGTACCGTTCGCTGCTGTTAATTTTAGTTCCTTTTTTGACAGATACAATCCGACTCACGACTAGCTAATAAATTTGTTTTGTGTCCGAAGTGAATAAGGAAAGACGAATACAGAAACAAAGTGTGTCCGTGTAGGTCAGACGTTGTTTCTGTAGAGGCATTGCAATATTAAGGTAGAGATCCGACTCGGCCCCGCTCCGCGTTAGCTGAGAACACGGACTTACAAGATTAAGGCAAGCGTTCGCCGCTATTCTGTATGCACGACCTAGTTTCACTTTAGGATAACTTCCGAAAGTGAGTAATGATTGATCAACATCTCAAGAAGCCTAGATACCGGTTTTTAGGTTACGCGTCTGTTATCTGATAATTACCACCTACGCGACCTAAAAAATACTAGGCCGGCTTGTGCACACACGTAATTTAGACATATCTTATTACCCACTCTTTGTGGAGATAACAGTTTAACACTCTTGATTATATTTGCAGTCTATTTTAGACGAGGCAGTTTGCGGTTTTAGACCGTACAGTTTAAGTTGTATTTTTTGTTTAAAATTCTACGAAGCCTAGAACCGCCAAGTTCTTCCGTTTTTAAAAGCTTTTAACTAATTTCTCTTGACCTATTGTCTATTGTCCCCGTGTTGGTCCAGGCTCCTTTGCAGAATAGATCATTTGCCTTTCTGCCAGGTAGCTTGCAAAAGGCGAGCACAGGCTTACCGTCACTAACAACGAGACAACTTACTAGGTAGCAGAGTTTCGCAGCGACTCGAACGGATTGGCACAACTGCCTTATGGCAGGAATAGTCCTGCCGCCATAACGTCAATGCTTGTCGTTAACGTGTTCCGGTTTAGAGAGTAAGGTAGCCGGTAAACTTAGTTTGTTCGAGGACTAACATCCCGGCGTCAGGTTGGCATCGCACCATTACCACCTTTGGTGTCTCTAAGCGGCGTGAATTTCATACCATCAGGAAATCCGATTGCTTCTTTGCCATTCAATGTCATAAAAAATGTTAGTAATTAAATCTTAAAGATAAATTTGATTCACTTTCCAAATAAATTAAGACTTATGATATTCAATCAACTACGATTGATGTTAGTTGTTAGTTGTTCACAGCGCCCAAATCTGATGAGTTGGAAACATTTTCTTTTAATACAAAATAGGTAACAGCATTCTAATTTAAGAGAATCTTCTCGAATAGCTTGAAAATGATTGGTAGTAGTGAGGTGGGTCTAAAATATGTCACTTCTCGAAGAGGTTTCCTGTCTTGTAGTAAAATTATGATATTTTTTGCACTCTATGCTGCCAATTAGACCTTATTAAAAATTTAAAAAACTGTCTGGGCTCAACTGGCACTGGTTCGACGGACCAGCTAGTTACATACATAATTGTGTGCAGTTTTTGATAACCCTACTAATAATACTTAAGATCGCTTGCACATTTTTAGATAGTTATATGTCAACGGCAAGCAATGACATTATGGCGGCAGGAAATAGGTAAGGAGGTGGTACCAATCAAGGCGGATCGCTGCGAAACCTTACAACCTACTCAGAAGTCACGGTGTTGGTGACGGTAGGCTTATGCTCGCCTTTTACAAAATGTATGGCAAGAAGGGAGATGGTCTATTCTGCAAAGGATTCGGAACCAACACGGATAAAAGTATTCTTATATCTGTAATTTTTAAATTGCAAATCTTATGCCCTCATTATTTTAATACGGGACAATCTGTAAAACATATAGAATAAAAAATAATAAGTGAAACCGTTTTGCACGTTTCTGAATTATAAACAAGTTTTTATAAAATATTTTTTTACAAACATCCCCATAAGTAAACAGAATAAAAGGTAACGTATAATTTCCTCGGAATTAAAATTTTTCACAAAAATTTGTCACGGCCACTTCAGTAGATTCGGCATGATAGACATGTATGTCTGTAGAAAGATAACAATACATTTTTTTTTACATTTAATGCGCAGAATATACAATCGACTGTTTTATTATATGTCATACGTAAGTATGGTATGTAGTGGGTACGCTAGTTTATTGTTCACAAACATCAAGGTAACATGTTAAAATACATCGCAGTTGGATATTTGTATAAATTCATGGAGTGCGGTGAAACAGTTTAAAAACCTTCGATTTATTCAGTTGTCGTACTGTGAAAGTAAGATAGTTCGTATACTTAATATTTATACTGCAGTTGCGGCGCACTTGCGAAACACGTTGCGAAACGTACGACGCTGCGACCGAAACGGGCTAGTGTGAATGAACTGCCTCACACTGCGGCGCTTCGTAGCCGTGTGTCCGACTACACGGATCAATCTTTGCTGAATATGTGGTCTTGCCGTATGTTATAACTGGTCACTTTACTGTTTGTTTGATTGTTTCATGCAATGACAATTAATATTTCACGACATAAGTAGAATAATAACTAAAGATTTGTTTTAAAAAATATAAATAATAATTTATGCATTACTAGGCTAACCGGCGAATTTCGTTCACTTGACACTTCATACACTCTGCCTACCATTCACTTACAGTTGCACTTGGCGTATAGATAGGAATGTATTTATGTACGATGACCTGTGCGTTCAAATGTTTTTCGTCATTTTGAATTTCAAGTTAAGGGTTTTGTCACTTTGTACTGTGTGTGTGTTACCTAGGTACATGGTAACTACAAAATAACAATTTCTAAATTGAAAAAATCGGGATCATCTGTAATCTCGTGCTACAAACCAAGTAGCCCTATTTACATTTTGATTTTTTTCATTATTTCCCCATAAACCCCATAAGCGAGCGGTATAAAAGTATTCTATAACAGTCATCGAAATATAGAGTATCTTACCTGTCAGCCAAGATTCCTTACAATCGGTTAAGTATATTCGGCACGAATCTCGGCCATGGCACAGACCGACAGACATATTGCTAAAAGTTTTACTAATGCTAATAAGCTGTCACTTTTTAGTCAGCACCTATTTTTTTAGTAAATGTCTTCGATGTAGCCAATTCATTCGTCTTCAGTTTTATTATAAGTACCTTTTAACTAAGTATAACTCAAAACCACCAGTGGGATGCTGATAATATTTGGGTGTTACCATCTTGAAATCATGACCTACCTTTCAAAAAAAGAACTATCATAACTGGTTTTGTAGAGTCTGTTATACCTAGGAAGTACTTTTAAAAAAAATATATCGCTTTAGAAATGTAAAACGGTTAACATACCGACAAAATATGTATTTATAGTTGGTAGGTGAGTTGGTTAAAAAAATATACCTGGTGTTGGGTG
>NJDD01000764.1:495679-522901 GCA_002245505.1 Calephelis nemesis
AAAAATGCCAAAAATAACCTCACGGTATTAATGGACGGCCCCCAAGTGCCTGAAGTGTGAGCACCGAATGATGGCGTTATTATTATTCTTATTATTATTGCTAATTTTTATGTAAAATTCTAAAACAAACACAAAACGTCGCACCAGCTACGTGTCTACAGATCAGATAAGTTGGTCGCACGGTACTCAACCCTAATACCGAAGATTCATCAAATCATCGCTTCGTCAATTCTCATAAAAAAATATTTAAATATGTATCCTAACGGCAGCGCTGAGCGTCGCTCCTCAATCATAATATGAAGATATTATCTTTATTAGTAATTAAGTCGACATTTTCTATGCAATATTCCCAAATATGCCGAATCGTCCATAGAATTTATAAACCTAGACACTATAGTCTAAACCTTAGAGAATGTATAATTGACAAGTCTTTTATGTGTACTAATAATTTTCAAAATTCTTCAGGGAAGTTGGGAAACCGTAACACGACAAAATAAATTGGCCGCAATTGAAAAAAATAGTAAACTTAAAAAAACACATTTTTTTTCTGGGAACAATTAATTATAATACTACTATTTAAGTTATGGACTTCGGCATTACACTTTTTATACTTTACGAAGCTTGACGAATATACCCGAAGCAATGTTTTCTATTGAAGATATACTAACAAAAAAATGGCTTATCCCAATAAACAATACGGATGAGCTTAGTTTTTTTCTATAACTGAAAATATTATAGTATCACTTTATTTGCAAGCGCACACTGTGGCTATATCCTTGCAAATATAGTGATGATAATATACATACTATATGTTTCTAGAATGTGAAACTGTATCCGTACATCAGCAGTCGGTTATAGCATTTACGATAAATAACTCTTGTTCTGGAATCTCGTAGTTTACCCAGATCATACAAACTTGATTCGAGATTTACTCTCCGCTAGAACTTTATGGAGGGCGGTCGGATCGGGCCTTTGTAAGTTCACAGATTGTTTACTACTGTTCCCGTTGTACTTGCATCTGTTTCATGACAAAGCAATGCATTTGCCGATAATTTACGTAGACCGAGACGTAAACTTCGCCATCAGACAGTTCATTGTTACTCATTCATTACTTCACACAGATAAGATAATGTTGGCCGAGACACATGCACGTCGCCGCAACACAACTGGGTCAAACAGACTGTGTGCCTGCTGATAAATATTTTTTTATTTTTATCATCTCGCCAGCACCTAGCGTCTTCGTCTTTTATTTGGTACGGCATCTTGTGTTCAAACTATATTCACCGTTAATTTTAAATCGCCCTATTAACCTTGAAGCGCAGATACCTATTACAACTGGACTCATCCGGACTGGTACCACGACTTATCTAGGTATTAATACCTAAAATCAGTGCTCGCCTTCTGTTTTTGAATGACTATTACGTTGGTAGCCTCGCGGTTTTAACAACTTCTCCGGATTTTAGTTATTGCTCGCCGTTCTCGTGTTTGTTACGTAAAAGCCTTAAGAATAACAATTTAGGCTCAGGTCGGTTGCCAACGTACCCTATGTTTTTAACATTTTTGGTGTCTAATGCCTACATTAGGTACAATTTTTGGACTAGGGAGGTTTTAACTCACAATGTAACATTATCCTAGTTGGCAACATCTTATTTTTTTACCATCCCTACTCGTTTGGGCTCCTCTCTATAGTATAGTTCGTACTCAATTACTTCTCCGAAATCAGTTTATAATAAAATAATAGTAAAAAAATATTAGCTTACTTGTCTTTTTGTTCATCTAATGTGTTGTTAATTTAATTTTGATCATTCGTCGATCGACATATTTATACTAGTAGTTATATTATATTGTATTTATTTTATTTAATAAGTAATATACCTGGACAAATCACACAAATTTAATCTTACACCAAAGTAAGCAAATTATATGCGTGTATATGTATTATATTACAGCTGATTTAAACAGAAGTACCTTTATTATTAGTGTAACGTTTGCTGATCGCATTCGTAAGAGTGAGATCCGAGAAAGGGTGGGAGATTGAAATAAAGTGTTATAATGAGAAAGGACATGATCCGCAGGTTTGGTCATGTGGAATAAATGACAGTTGAAAGATTAGCAAAGCAGATACACAATGCGAATGTGGATGGATGTTACAGGTAAACGGCTAGGTTGATGTTTCAAGATCAAATCGCTCGGGTATTATTCAAACATTGGTGTCAAGGGTGTCCAAAACTGACATGTTTCTATGAAAAGGGTTTGTAGGGATCGTGGAGGAAGCCGGGCAGGTCTACGAGGATCATGAGGTTTGATGCTCGATACACTCTGACTACCTTGTAAGGGACGTGTATTTATAATTGTATTAGAAATATTTGCAAATATTCGTATGTGTTTATTAGTTTGCTTATATGATTAATTAATTAATTAACATATAATTAATTCTATCAATGTTGGGTGAAACTTGCGACTAGTTACGCTTAATCAATATCTGCTAATATATACATATTTTACAAATATTTTTCGGGTTTAAAAACACAATGGTAGCAATTAAAAAAAAAGTAGCAAAGCCAAAAATAATATTTTTTTATTAAACTATGAAGCTCGTGAAATATGCAGACTATATTAATAACATTTACTTTCTACAAATTTCCCACACCACAACGTAGGGCGTGTCGCAACAACAATTTCTTGTTTAATCAATATTTCAATTTCAGTGAAAAAATTTGTAATTCCTAGATGGGAAAGGGGGAGCGCTAACAATTTTTGAAACCGCCGGTGTTTGTGGTCAACATGTCATCAGTTGCGATAGCGGACACGTCAATAACATCAAAGGACATCATAACAAACAGTGTTTAAATTTTACGTGCAGAGAACGAATACTGTTTAAATAAACGTCTCTGTGGTCTACCGGTACAGGTGTTGGATTTGACCTCATGAGGTACCGGGTCGAACAACAAAAAAATGGGGTTTTTCCTATTTTCTAATAAAAAAAATGTTGCTTGAGATTGGATGTGTGCCTGGTTGGCGATTGGCTAGCCACCTTCCACATTGTGGCACTTAGTGTCCTGAGTTTCTGGTCTCAACGATCCCATCACCCGCGGCTGGTAAATGCAGTGACTGGATTCCACATGTGCAGTCAGCCCTAACCAAGCTGTATCTGTGCGGAAACTTGCTCGGATTGGTACCACCACCTTGTCTAATTCTATCGATAAAGCGTCATCGCTCGCCATTATCATGTTATGTGCTAAAAGCTTTGGTAGCCGGTGGACTTGTACACGTTTTCCAAAATCCCGGACGTAAAGTCTTAAAACACAGTCGTGTTTTACCAGTACCTCCATTAGGTATATAATATGTAGGCAAGGGTTGTTTCTTACCATTAGGGGAATCGCCAATTTGTTACATTTTTTTTACACTGAGCCGTATATAATGCAGTATAGGTAACGCCTTGACAATATTAATAAGCTACCTCCGGGCACCGGTACTGAAATGCGTCGAAACTCAACAGACTTTTCTTGTTTTTTAATACACTAACTGGCTTTTTGCCAGCTCAACAGAGGCGGATAAAGATTTATCATGTCACAACGTCATGGTCTCTAACTAGATGATGGAGTTTTCTGATATTTTAGGTTAAAATATTATCTAACATATCTTCTACAGAAAGATAATAACAATTGCTCATAGTCGAGGACAAATTCACGAGTAATGGCAATTAAATAATCAAACCAACTTACCTGAAGTGAAGAATGATCTTAATTATTCCTTGTCCTTGTATAAGATACCGGTCAGGGTGAAATTTCAAGATAAAAAAATGATAACCATTATTGTTATAGTACATTGCGGATTTTCAACCGTAACAAAAATGTTTGCTTGCCTTTATAAGAAGGGCCGAAACAAAGCCATAAAATCAGTAGTATGCAAGAGCGTCAAAGCAAAGAAACTCTCATAAAAATTCTCCAATTCTGTCAGATGTGCCAATAATTTTGCAAATGCGCTTAAGCTAAGCCTTTAAGTATGAGACTGACTACCTGGCTACTGGCAATAATAACTAGGTGGACTGTGGGATACAAAGGGTAACGGCCGCGTTTAGAGGCGTCAACTAAAATTTATCTGTCAAGAAGTCACAACTTTGTATGGAAAACGTCGACTTAATGAATTATTAAAAAATAATTTAAGTTTCTGAGTGCGACCGTAAGTGAACAGTTCATTACCGCTATACGTACGTACCGCTACGTATAGCGGTAAGGAACTGTTTGTACGCTAGCTACCAACACACCATGGGTATAGAGCAAGTCCCAAATATTAGTAAGAATCAATGTTTAGGTGCTGCTTATGCCTGTGTCAGCAATAGACTTTACGAATCTAAACTATTAGACTATTGGCAGTCAGAGGCATTTTTGGTGTGTAATAAGAGAGTATAGTGCTGGGTTATTGCTCTAAAAACATAACCCAACCTAACGACATCACTTGTATTAAAATCCAAATTATAATTTCAAACACTTTGATTTAGTTAGGGGAATAATGAAAATGTTTTGCCTTTGGGATATTTGCATCTAAAAGAACCATAGATCATAAAGCTATCGCTTCGAACGAGCGAAATTTACATAACGTATTATTAGGCGAACCGCACATACAGTGTGCGGGACGTTCAGTCTGCGATCTATGTAACTAGATTATCTAACACTAACTATCTGCTTCGAATACTATAAATAAATACTAACGGACAAGTTACCCACCCAACTCTAAACTAAACAAATTATTTACATGTGATATTTGTTTGTATAGCGTATAACACATATATGTCTAAATACACACATCCACCGTCTAGGGATATTTTGTGTCAAATTCTTAAACTCAAAAAACAAAAGTGTAGTAATAGGGCTTTATAAAAATATACACATGTTGTATGTTAAATTTCATAAATTTTGTGATGATAGAGTAAATTCAAAATATCCCTAGATAGTGTTGATGTGTTAACTACATTAACGTAGTCAGATCGTGGAGGGTATACAAAGTGCTATAGATTCGTAGTCTAGTCGTAGTCGTAGCCGGAGCAGGACGAACATCAATAAAATACAAGTCATTCCAATTACACTAAAGCATGTTTCTCTGAAAATTTTATGTTTTAAAACAATGGAGAGAAAGACGGTCGCAGTATTTTCGTAATTGTTAAATTTCATATATAGAGTTATAAAACTAATAAATTTTGGAGGCCTTTTGTACAATTTTGTTCAGTTATAGTGCAAGTGAAGTATATATAAAGAAATTAGTGTATCAAGTCGCCGTTGTCGCCAAATCTCAATAATGTAGCTTAAACGTAAAATTAAATGAGTAATGGTCACTTGCAAATTCCCAGGTTACATTTGATATTGAGTTAAACTGTCAAACATAAGGTGATTAAACCCAAAGTTAGACGCTAACACAGTATTAAATACTTAACCCCGGAACATGCAAGTGGCCCTAAAGAGGCCAGCGCTTTACTCGAGACGCTGATATGACTTTCTATGACGACTTATGACTAAATTTAAATAATTCATCCCCTATTTTACAAAATAAAACAACTTCATGCAAACAAAAACTTGACTAATGGCCAATGATTAACGATACATTTCAATAGAAACTTCAAACACATTAAGAGATGTCAGCGATTTTCAGGGTTCTGGCTCTTATTCCAGTTAAATATTGTAGATTAACAATAAGTATGTATTCTATATTGTCACCGTGCTCGTACCTACTTGTTGCCTGTCTTATTCTATATAAAATCTTTCTCAACTCCTTTAAATTAAAGTACACGTTTTACAGTTATATAACGCAAAGCTCAAGATGCAGGTCTTGATTAGCTTCTTGCATAACTTTGTTGCAATTCTAGCCTGAAATGGGTGTTTCACGTTATCAAACGCTGTAACATCTACAGATGATCTGTGAGTGTAAAAGGGTCTGTATTAACGAGTAAACGAATTCCGTTTAAGTAAAGGGGATGTTGCTTTGGAATGTACTACGTTTGTATGTTAACGAGGGGACTAATCAAATGTCATTGGAAATATTATATTAGAAGAAGATAGCACAGCATCGGAACTATTACATAACACTTTACAAATATGACAAAATAAACATTGTAATGTAAAAATACCGACATTGATGTTCATTACACAATTGCTTGCTACCATCGGGCATCAAACTTGAGTCTTGACTTTGACTTCGGCGACATTAAGCGTGTATTTTAGCACTTTGGGAAACAATTTATCAAAACAATACCGAAGATACGAAAATGAAGTTGCGGGCCTAAGGTAGTGTCTTATAATTATATTGTAACTAGCTGATTCGACAGACGATGTCGTGAATTATGTATATTAAATTTTTAAATTTCCTAATGTTTTATGTATTTCCTTAAAAATGAAAACAACAAAAAAGAAGCCAAAATTGCTGCATCCACACAATGTGTGTGATACGATTACCAAAGTAAATAGACAATAACCATTCAATAAATATCAGATCAATTTTATTACATATTTTAAATGATAATGGTAAGATGACTGCCTTATACCACAGTTAGTAGACATTCGATATCTTAGTAAATAATTTCATAAGCTTAAAAATTCGTGAAAACATTCGTCAACAAAGCCATAGATCAAAGATGGAAATTTTTCCGTTGATAGAACGTAATTATTTTTTATCTCATTGAGTTCTTTTTGTAACATAGCTTATGTATTTGGAAGATGGGAAGGTAGAAAAGAAAATAATAAACATTTTCCAAGAAGCAGGAATTAAATTTGTAATACCGAAATACAATACAGAATTCGTTTTGAATAAAACAACAATTTTGGTGAACATAAATAATGAATTTCCTCAACTTATACAAATGTTTGCTTGCGGTTTTTTTTATATTGTATTTAACTTTTAATATATACTGTGACGTTCCAGATAGTTTTTTCTTGAGTTGTCAGGAATTTTGCTTTTGTGAAAATTGACTAAAAATACGTGTTGAACTTATATTTACTTGTAATAAATTACAAAATTTGTAGTAACGATTTTGCCAGTTTTAATATATTTTGTGCACTACAATGTGGAGGTGTTGGTACGATGATGTTACGAGTATAATAAATAGGTACCTAGCCATTTCGTGAACTAAGTAATTCTATTTTTTTTGGAAAAAAATTGTAACAGTCAGAGAGACTCACAAAAAATCCGGGGACATTTGACATGGGAATAATTTAATGAACAAGCATCAATAGTTACAACATAAGACACAATGGCACTTAAAATATATACAATATTGAACTTAAGGCACACGACGCCGACGGCGGGTTTATCGCTTCAGAACATTCGCTACCTGACAACCTATGTAAAGATATAATATGAGATATGGGGATCTTAAGAGGGTTAATAACATTTTCAGAAGCCTGTAAATTAATATTTGTGCTGCGGATATTCATTATCAGTGGTGAATATTTCCTATCAGAGACACGAGCTCTCTACGAAATGAATATTGTTTTTGTTTCCATTTCTAATACATATAAATAACTTAATCGTATTTTGTTTGGGATCCAAATGTACAAGGCTAACTGCTGTCACTTCTGCAAATTCCCAACTTTTACTTTCTTGACTTGCCCACCCCAGCCCCGTATTTGCGCACTAATTTTCTATTTATGGTCTTATCAACTTGTAATTGTAAACACTGAAAGGGCCATTAAGATAATTTTGTAAGTGCACACAGTAGCACATAAATAAAACCTCATATAAAGATATTAAGACTGTTAATAATTCATACTTTAATTGCACTTGTAGCTACTCTCGAGTGTTTACACTTGAATATTATTCGAAGTAGTTTTATGTTTCCGTGGGCATCAGTCGCATTAGGGAGTTTCTTTAGTTTAGTTGGTAGCGAAGAGACAGGTCTCGTCCCGGTCTACTCTGACGACAAAATACAATACTATTTCAATACTGCTATCTGACAACGTCAACCCGTGAATTTATTGTGGGCGTCACTACTGTATCTTCTGCGTTGTACTTTGTATTGTAAGAATATAGCTTAAAAGCGTTACAGCCACTTAAGAGTGCTGAAACGTTACCTCTAATTTTGACGAGTTGCAAAAGAGCCAAATAAATATCTTAAAGTTAAAACAGTTAAGCAATACCTATTTTGATTTAAAAAGTGACACCAAGACATCGGAATATCGTGAGCAAGAAAATGTGACAGAGGCAAACTTGTATTTATGTGCGCTTGAACTAATGAAGTCCTAAGAAAAGGAAGCTGAAGGTTCCGCCTAATACCGTTCGTGAACTAGAATATTTTAATTCCCATAAATTAAGCAAAGATAATACAGAAGAGCAAAGAGCATTAACAAAATTGAATCAGAGTCAAGAGATGTTATCAATTATATCGTTTGAACTATTATGTGATTGGCTTTCCTGAGCTATTGATCAATCAGGCCAGCTCACACAAACTATACAATTGGTTCTCCTCACAAATTAAGTGTACGTCTTTGATCAAATACGATTGTAATGTTGAGGAGAAGCCAATATTAATGTTTATAACTAGCTGTTACGACAAACGTTGTTCAGTCATGTATTTTTCCTTCTGGTGTAAAAGATACGACCTATTCTCGTACCTACCTCGTATATAAAATAGATCATAAGCATCGATTAAACCGTTTTGGGACATTGCGATCACAAACACCGGGACGAGAGAATTTTCGATACAGGATTGACCCGTAGCCTCATCTCATCGGCGCTAAATTACCTTTAGTCGACTCAGTATTAAAACGTACTTTTTGAATCGTGAAAATAAGACTGATATTGATCAGTAGTTCGTCCATGAAGCGGTAAGAAACAGATAAGAATTCCAAAGAAACTGGGTAATATATATATATAATAAAAAAAGGCAAGAATTACTTAGATTAAAAAAAAAACAGTCACACAAATATCCCAGCATTAAGTACACAGATGTATAAGTTTCGTTATACAACGATGTCAAATGTTAGTTGGCATTTTGAGCTCAACGTTTCCCGAGGGTAAGAAGAAACAAGGCATCAGTTACACTTCGTGTTAAAGTTTCACCGATAACATATCAGCGCGCCGTGTCCCGGCACCGCAGACCGCGCTGCAACCGATATCAAATCCTTTAAAGTGGCCGCGTTTCCAATCTGGCAGTTCGTTAATTAATTTTATAAATTGTTTGATACAAACATCAGTCACTTTTAAAAATTAGCGTGACGCGACGGTAATTTTGGAAATATGAAAAACTGTATTATTTAACTGAATGCAAACAGTGTTTGCATTATGTGTTGTTATGCAAATGTGTTTTTTTTTTCATTTTTCTAATAAAATTAGAGTTGCCAGGGATTGGATATGTGCCCGGTTGGCGATAGACTTGCTATTTATCACATTGTGGGACTTAGTGTCTTGGACTAGTGGTATCTCTGCTTAACGTGAAGATAATTTCTTTTTGCTCATTAGTCTTTTGTTATTTTTTTAGAATTCTAGAGAAGGTGCTTACAGACAAAGGATTTGTTGCATTCCCATATTTTTTGTGATGAGTAAACAGATTTCTGGAAAAATGTATGAAGGTACTCTAAGGCTGGGACTATTAATACTTATGTTAATGTTTAAAAGCAAATTTTTTGTTGGTTGAAGTAGTGTGTACTTTTGTGTAAAATTTGCTTGAAGTGTTTTATGAATATAATTAGACTGATTTTTAAACCAGACAACAGGACAAACCAGTGCTGTTCAGGGGTAGAGACTCGAGCTTAGTCATTCTGCATGTAGCATTCGATAAGTAAGTTTTTGTAATATTACTGCGTTATGGTCTCTCTAATCAAATATGGAAATTAAATATGCACAAGTGGATTCAAAAGGAAATTAAATACCCCCGGGTAATGGGTCATGATCCCCGTCCAGGGGATTCACCTAGAATCAACGAAAGAAATAAAAAGATTAGAGCAAATTTTAAAAAAAATAATATTTATTATGCTCGATTCTCCTGCTTTTAAAGGCAAAGGTCCTGAATAAAAAGATCACAGTCCTCCCCAAATTTTACGTTTCAAGTCAGCGGTTTTGGCTGAGTCCTAATGGGTATACCGAGTTCATGTCTGCTCTAGCAGTTGCGTGTGGCTTTTTTTAGCATTTGGTTATTATTGTTTGCTTTTCTGCGAGAACCACTGAAGCGATCAGATTAAAAAAAGCTTGGATTTAGCACTAGGTATTTAACACCTTGTTATCTTGTAAAAGTGTGACAAACAGATGCAGACTTCTGCATTTATATTATCAATTTCAAATACTTACTAAACTACTTAATACTAATACAAGGGCGTACCCCTTGGTTACATAGGCTGATGATTCAATCCTTGATTTTGTCTACTGATTGCTTTTGATAAAATTTGCATTTAATTTTAAGACACACTCCTATATATGAAACAGCGAAAATAACATTAAAGTGCGCAAATAGGTTTCCATAAAGCGTGTTTAGATCTTAACAAAAAAAATTTTTTGGGTTCTGAACTTCCTTACCACATTCTTATATTATTTTTGTGACATCTTTCATGAGAACCGTTTTCTCACTTTTTCGTTATATATAGAAATGTCTCGAGTTAATATCCCGCTGTTCGAGTACATATGTGATCCGATGATCCAAAGGTAACCCGTGCTGTACATTTCAATCACAGGGAAAGATCAAATGGCCTTTGTTACTGGATCTGGGCACTAAGTTTAATACCTACGTCACCTCTGTTGAGCGCACGATATTTTAGACAAAGGTAATGATTGATAAAGCTTATTTCTGGACTACAGCATACGCATTTACGTATCTTCTAGCCAACTGAATATTATCTGGCAGGCAGAAGATGTCACCCGTTATGCTTATTTGCGAAAAATCCTGTTTAACCAACTTAAGATATTGTATTAGGTCCCTACGTGCTGTTTTGAGAGGTCAGATTCATGCTAGCTATTGCAGTTTTTTTTGCTTCGAAGTGAAGTGGTAAGGATGGAAGTCGAATATTTACAATACAATCACATTCACCGTTAAAACTCATCTTTATTAGAACTATTTTGACTATACGTCCCTCATTTCGACATATATTTCTCGCTTTTTTTATAATTTCATGACATATTCTTAAAAATAACTCCCAAAATATCATTTTCTACTTACCGTTTATCAAATACATACACATACATATACATAAAATTCTAACATTTGTGTTTTCACGACAAGTTCCTTGCGGGGTTGACGCTCGCAAAAAATAATTTAAAATTCATATGTGTATTTTGTTTGTTTGCACACTTTCGTTCTAGATTGGTTAGCTATGGTCACAGGTTTTGTCGGTTGGGGTTAAATGATTTTTTTATTCTAAGTTCGAAAGCTTTGTATTGCCATTTACTGCTATTCAATAAAGGGAATAAAAAACTTGATTGGAAGGTCGTCTCAAATTTGGAACTACTACTATGAAGTCAATTTTCGCTTTGTCGCTGCTGAGGTATTATTTCCGGCGGGAGGAACAATAAATTCCTGTAGAAATGAGCGTCCATTGTGCTACCCTCGGACCATTTATCTATTACTTTGCCCTCACGAGATCGGTTGCATTTATACCAAAATATGACATTCCAACGAAATTAAATTAACTTGTACTATCTTAGTATAATACAACAATATCATACATTAAGTTTGTGGGTTAATTATATTATGCTTAATTTGTTATATAATATGAATTCTATATCCCTAACAGTTGTAGCACTTAACAATCTGACAAGGTCGTAGCGTTAAATCATATAGCCCACAAAATACCTCGAGAATTGGGATATCAAACGCAAACTGACGCTCGACTGCTACGAACAAGTTGTTAGGAAAACATTTGGCGTCGGTGTTTATTTCAAGGGACATGGGCCATTTTTAATTTTAATTTGTAAACAATGTCTCATTAAAAAGAAACACAAAGTGAAAAGGATTTTGTCAACAAAAGAGATGAATCTTGAAATAATATACATACTATTTATTATCAGTATGTACTAAGTGGTAGAGTTTCGCAGTGACTTGGCCGGATTAGTACCAACGCCTTACCTAATCTTGCTGCCATAACGTCAGCACTCGCTGTTGACGTGATCCGGTAAGCAGAGTAAGGTAGCCGTAGACTTACTTTTGCTGGAGGCCTTACATCTCGGCTTGGCAACGCACCATTACCATCTTTGGTGTGTCTATGCGGCGCGAATTTCTTACTATCAGGAAATCAGTCTGCTTGCTTGCCTTCCAATATTAAAAAAATAACATATAACATTTCTAAAATACATAAACAAACCTCTGTTTCGTCAAACAAAAATATGTAAAATTTGGGTATTTTTTACAAAATCAATGAGCAAAGGCTTACATATCTAACCTGAAACCTGTTGTTCACTAGTGTTAGTTCAACATTACCAGTTCTTAAAAATACATATAATTATACATGTTGCACAAGTATATACTTGTCATGAAATAGTTACAAAAAAGTGATATTCTAATAAATAAAAAAAGAAGTTACTGTTAACAATCAAGCTGTCAAATGCAAAAAAAAATTGAGAAAACTCAGTTACAAACACTCAACAAGTTTACGTAACACTTTATAAGGTAAATTAATCTACGATTCTTAACCAGCGACAGCCATAATTCTAACTATGACGTTAGTGATTTGCATAACGTTGATGGCTGATGCACTGGTGTAGGGATGTGCAATGTTTATCGATGTAAGTCATAATATGCAAGAATTAAACTAATATTTTGGGTTTAGATCTAGGTAGGGTAGGGTATAAGGTATAGGGTAGGGTTTAGTTTTTAAGATTTTATGATATGGGCAGTGAATACTTTTTGAAGTTATACTTCTTTTGGCGCGTTAGGAAAAAATGATGAGGGTAAATTCTTATGATGCGCGCGCACACCGTCACGAAAAACCGACATGATGAAGTTAGCTATAGATAACATTTTAGTTTTTCAAAAAAAGGTACCAACAAAGTAAAAGTAAGGACATGTACGTATGTTTGCGTGAGAACTGACAACTGTATTCACAATATTTCTTTATTTCTATGGTTAGTGTCATTTTGTCTACAAATGTAAAATAAGGCAAAAGATAAAATTTTTAAAAAGATTTTTATCTTATTATGCCGAAGAATTATAATTTCTAACGCGTGTACTTAAGTTCACACACAATTCTTTTTGTTTTTGCGGTATGTAAACTGTAGCAAGAATTTTAGACCAAAGTTTATTTTGTCTTCTGCACTTCTCATCAAGATATCGGTATTGGTTAATGTTGTGCTTAAGTATAGAATAAAATAAAGAACGGAAGAATATTTACAAGATATATGTATCTGTTCAAGAACTTACACAAATGCTTTATTTGATTCATATAGTAAAAAAGTGATTTCCAAAACTATATCCTGAGAGACATTTTTATGCTGAGGTATAGACTCAAAAAACAGTTAGACTGAATTAGATTTTTTTTCGTTTTACAGGTTAGTTGAAAAACCAAAGAAATTACAAATAACAAAGCTATTACTGTCAAGCTATACAAAGTTCACCGAGTCAGATAATGCTTAATAATTGTATGAAATGCGCCAAAACGTAGTAGTACACTTGTTTTAAAGTCTCGCTTTTCGATAATGGACTCTTTTTTACATAGACAAAGTGTTTAAAGTACTAAGTGAAACAATGCAACTGTATTCATAATAAAAAGTCTTTTGTATTTATTTTTCACTGCATGTCATTTAATGACGTTAAGTATTGTAATGCGGTGCTACAAAACTGCTACGAGCTACGAATTTGCCGCTATTTTGTTACTCAGTGTACATTGTGTTAAGGGGTGTATTCTCATACATAAAACTATAAACGGACGGGAAAATACGGCATCAAAAAAATATTTTCAACAACAAAGCCCAATTAAGCCAATCTCTCACTGAAGATCGTTAAAACTTATCTTACGAGTATACGATTTCGAATACCTTAAAAGCTTGTATTGCACGTCCCTACATCGATGTGGCACACATCAACAATAATGTAGGGAAGTCGACTTCTGTCATAGTTTAAATCCGTAGAAACGGATAGCAAACATGATCGCGGCTATTAGAATCGATTAAATTCAGACCACACAATTTAAACGCCACTTTTCATGCATAACGAATTTATACGTCGCTTGTAACGTACCTACATATATGTACGCAACGTATTTATGCGTCGTACGTAACTTACTTAAACGTTATTTTGATCTTCACTTAACATATTGTCCGAGTCCTAATTACAAATGTGTATAACTTAAAATTAAAGATTGTAAAAATAAAAAAATAGACTAATAATTGGTTTAGGGCTTTTTCTATCCAAGTCGATCTCGGAATGCACAGACGATGTTACAAAAGCGATGAAACTGTGATAATAACAATTTATAGACGTTCATTATGACATTTAATTAAGAAGCATACCATGCGCTACAAAAGTAAAAGTAAATTTACAATTAATTGAATTTCTACATTTACTCGGCTGCAAGCAACTATTGTTTATTTTGCAATCTCTTTATGTATATAAAAACTTCCAGTTTTCTTGAAGATTAAAATACGTTGACATGAAGGTAAGTCACACACCAATACGAGACGACTGATATGCGATGCCAATATTAGACTGGACGGTTAAGCCTGTTGCGCAACCACTAGCACGACCAGAACGTGACCGGTCACGCACCAAAGACTTAGGCAGAGGTACAACCTGGTCACCCCCGACTAGCAAAAGGCACTAAGGTGGCATGTGTACCGCCAACCAGGCACATATTCAATTACACATTAAAAATAAACACATTTTCTTTATGTTGACCTATCTCTGTGGAAGCGTGAAGTCAAGTCCAACACCGGACGGAACCGCTAGATCTAGTTAATAGTATTAATGGTTGTTGGTTTCAAATTTAAAGTATTCACCTTAACAACCTTTACAAATTTTTTTCCAAATACCGTCATTTTTATGATAAACACTAGCTGTCCCGACGAACTTCGTTCCACCCATTCTGTATGGCAAATAATGAATAATTATTTTTCCCATTTTCCCTGCAACTTTCCCTGTTGTTTACTTCATAAAAACCTTGCCCTGATAATAACTAACACAATAAAAAAATAATTGTCCAAATCGGTTCAGTCGTTCGGAAGTTATGCGCTTACCAACACTTTTAGCGATTAATTTTTATATTATAGATAACATACATAACAAAAAAAGCAGATCGAATTTCGGGACTTAGGTTGGGCAATAGCAAACGTCGTAAGTAAAATGTACAGAAACATTTTCCCTTAGAAAAATGAAATCTCATCAAACCGCAGGCAACTAGTCGCAGAGAGTTCAAAAACCAGAATGTCTGTTTCTTACCTGACTTGGACTTCTGCAGACAAGCCACAGTTCAAAGAGACACATAACAAACATAAACTTATAGCATTCGCGTTTACACCTATAGAAAATACAATATGAATTGCTTCAAACTGCGAAAGGTGAGCTTACCACACTTTATTATTACGCATATAATCATTCAATTGAAATACTTGGGATTAACTTACAAACAATTGGCATTTAGGAAGCCGAATAATAAGGTCACGACTATAAATACGAATAGAAGCGTAATAAATTGTTGCGAAGCGCCGGGATGTCGCCGCTTTTCTATAAACGGGCGAGATTTTGGATGCATCTAGTGGACGGAACTACGAACAAAAAACGAACGAAACGAAAAACTTTGGATGTAGTCCTTACTAAAATTGAATTCATTTTGATTCAGAGAAAACATTTTGACTTTGGTTTGATTTAATTCGAGTTTAAAACACTGCTTATACGGTTAAAGATTTAGAATTTCCGGCCGCCACAACGACATAGGCTAGTTTAAGGAATTGGATAGCCGGTAAACTTTTAAGATACTTAAGACACTAGATTCGTTAATAACGCACCACTAACATCTTAGGTGTCTACACGTGACACTCATCACATAATTCTTGTCTTGTTTCCATTTAATCGACAAATACGTTTTGGGTAGAACCTACATTTGAAACTAGAAACAATACTTGGCTATAGCGAGATTCGTCACCGCCAAAGGCAAAGGTGAACTCTGGGGTTTTCCGCAGGCAACTGTTACTTCATCACATAAACAGAGGTGAAGATGCGAAAATATTACATACCTTGATAACATTTTGCACAATCACAAGCAACGGAATGTACGAGCATTATAGAACACTCATTATTGTAGAACGTAGATTGGAAACTACCCCAGCCACCATTAGTCCAAAAAATGTTTGCTGTTTCAAGCTAAAAAAAAGCATATTTTCAACAAAGAAAAACACGCAGAGGGCATTCTTCTTTTTTGTCCAAACCATACCCCCTTTTTAAATACACAGGACATATAGCGAGGAGAGTCTTAATATTTTTCCAGCATTTAGGGGAGGGCTTCCGTTATTAATGTTACACGATCAAGGGAGGAGGCGGTTGAAGTAAATCTCATTTCATTTAATCTTAGTTTAATGGGGAATCAGGTTTTATTCACGCAAATTAGAGGAAAAGTTTTAAATTTAATTCTTCACTAAATGTGCCTAGTCATACACAATGATGTATAACTGTGTAGAATTTGCAAAAGTAGCATGGCTTGCGAGATTGTGTTTTTAAATTACTAAATCTGTAGCCTTGTACGAAACTAGTCTTAAATAAAAAAACAAACCTTCGGACATCACCCAGTTGATCAATATGATGTAAATAGGGTAGAGCTTTATTCATAATAGAAATGTACAGGTTTTATTAACACTTGAATATTTCGGGTTTGTAAACGTGTTTAACGGTACTGACAGAAGGCTTTTCAAAGGGGAATTCGTGTAGCTCAATAAATCCCGATAATCCATGAAAAGGCTGAAGAAGTGTAGGCGTAAGATCGGCCGAATCGAAGGACGCCGTTCATAGAAAATCCTAACCAAGACTTCAATAGATATTTTTTGTATTCTTTCATTTGATGGCCGATAATTTCTTATTCATAAAAGGAACTAGATATAAAAGAAATTGTCATGGCGACGCGAAAATTCATAAGGTAACAGTAAATGATATTCCAGATGTAGCTCCGTCGCTGTAAGTATATATAACTTCGAATTATATTTAAATATTAGATATAGGTTAGCAAATACGAGTAACCATCGTTAAAAGTCAGCTGCTAATGTGATGCTGGCTTCTGAAAAGTTTATTTACCCCTATTAAAATATTTGGGTCCCCATAGCCGTGTGGAGGAAGCTGTTCCCAAGTTGCAGTGTTTAAGAGTCTGTTTTAGTGCAGTAAAAACACATATTTTCAATAAATATCATTATTTATTCTTCATTATTTGTAAATACATTAACATTTTTAACAAAAAAAACTACGTATAAAATTGTTTGTTGTCCGTCTATCACTTTATTTCAGCTAAATTCAAAGTTGTTGACGGCGATTTCACAACTTATTCGTATCTGATTTTATAAGACTACGTTTCATCTCGATGAAAAATCAGAATTAATGTGTATTTCGAAGTGTGAAAATTCTGATAAAAGCCTCAAAGACTAATTTAAAATGTTTATTAAGCTGCGAAAAAAAGCTAGTATGTAATAAAAATAATTAGCGTACGTAACGATTCGCTTAAATAAAATTGATTCCCTTCCGAAGTTTAGTAATGTAAATGTTGCAAGTTGTTGTTGTTTAATACTAGTCGTTACCTATTTTGAGTCCATTTTCCACTGTTTTTAATATTTATAATGCTTTTTTAAGGCGGCGACCAATACAACAAATCAAAAACCATAACAATCAGTACAGCAATTCTCGAGTTATAAGGTTCCAACAAACCTGATTTTATTTAATATAAAAATACCAGCGCGAGCGTTCTCTGAGGTTTTTTTAGGTGAATGTTTGTTGTAACACTTGCAGCTCGACAAGAAAGGCATTGTAATTGACAAATGCAAAGAGACGTTTACAAATCCGACAAGTAGGCTCAGAGGTTAACACACGCAAACAAAAACTTTTCTATTTAATTTTCAGAAGTTAATTAATTTGGATCATTCGCATAATGTAATTTCGATTCTCGGCAGGAGTAGGTGTTTGTGTGATAAACATAAACGTCTATATTTTGGGTTTGAGAAAATTTAACCAATTAATGTAGTTGAATAACACCTTCAAAACAAGCATAATATATTCATCTTAGTTTGGGGTTAGGTTGTACAATTTGTCAAAGAACATGGTTTTATTTTTATTTATAGTTGGATTAATGAGAAAAATATTACATGGCATGGTTGGCATGAAATTCTCTGTTTTGATTATAAGCTAGCGCCCCAGCACGGCTTCGGTCGGCGAAAAGAGTAGGTATTATGTATACATTACATATTATTAAGATTTAGTAATTTTCGTTTATGTAAACTAGTATTTGTTTGTAAGAAAAGAACAACTTTGAAACAAAATTATATTCATGCAATTTTAAACAAAACTTTTACAAATAATATATTTAATCCTCCTCCTCTGGAACCATTTTATCTAAAGGTGAAAACTGTTTGAAAATTTGTTCAATGGTTTTGAGTTTATGGCGGACAGACAGACACATCCACACCTTGAAGACAGACAAAGGCTGAGGCGATGCCGAACTATTGGCTTTCGTTATTTCAATTAACAATACTGGTAACAAATAACTTCACAATAATATTACATTAAGTGCACCAATGAGTGGATGTGCTGACAATAATTTGTGGTTAAATGAATTAATCAGTGCGGGCTTTCGAGGGCTGCAAGTGTGGACGGACACCGGCGCCGCCGACCGCACCGCTCTCCATCAAAATCAACGAGCTTGCAATTATCTCGTGCAATACAAACATTATAATATACAAAAATCTCGTGTCACGGTTTTTGTGATCGCTTTCCTAGAAACGACCTATTCCGTATCTTTTTAGTGATGATCACTGGGTAAAGTGTACATAAAATAGCTGTCAAATGGCGTGATTTGTATTTCTATCTCCATTGTATTTCTATTCGTGACAGGAGTAGCAAATATAAAACACGTCATTTGACAGTATTTGATGTACACTTTACTCAGTAATCATCACTAAAAAGATACTGAATAACCCACCTGGTCGATTTTTGTGTTAGCATATTTAATAATAAGAATTATTAAATATGCTATATAATATATATTTAACAATAAGAATTGTTTGCCGGTTCAGCTGGTAGTCACAGCATCGAAGCAGGTAGGTTCCCCGGTAATAAGTAAAAGAAGTCGTCTGAGAGTGGGATGTTAGGCTACTTATGTAATTAACCATACCGGCTTACCGTCAAAAGGAGCCAATACTGCCGCGTGTACGTAACGACCCCATAGCCCGTTAGGTAGTAGAATTAACTAGTAATTATGTTTTATTTCGGATTATTTCACCTTCTCTAGACAAAGCTTTGAAACAACTAGCTTAAACATCCTACCTATTCCTGAGGCCATAATGTCATTATCCACAACAATCGTGTTCCGCTTCAGTTCAGAATAAGAGTTGATAAATAAATTACACGAATGGATGTAACACCAAAGTAAGCGGCTTATTTGCATACATGTGTGCTCGCCAACGGCACAATACTAATGGTGATATTAAGGTACAGGAGAAGGTGCAAGTGCCTACACACCAGTGTTGCCAATCCCAGTGAATAGAAAAGCAGTAGATCAATCTTAAAAAAACAGTAGAAAACAGTAAAATTACATTTTTAAAACACTAAATCTACTACATATCTCAAAAACCTTTCAATTGGGACATAGAATTAATTATGTAGATGTATAAGTTAATGAAACTACTGCAGCACTGCCAGTAATAGGTACTTCTTTAATTAACACATTTTTTTATAAAGTACATTATTGAAAAAAAACGACATAATTATACTATTCATTAAAAATAGCTGATCAAAATTACAGACATTGTTCATTGTTATCCTCAACATTTTCTGTTTCATTGTTTTTGTTAAAATCGTACATCCTTTTATTAAAATTTTTCATATGATTTTCGGTAGCATCAAATGCGTAACATTCGTCTATTTCAGATTTTGTATGTAAAATGCCTTTGATTTGTATTAATAACAACACTGGCATAAAAACAGTAGAAAATCGTACTAAAACAGAAAACAGTGTTGTCACGTCAAAAACAGTAAATTTACTGTTAAAACAGTAGGGTTGGTAACACTGCTACACACACTACCACATCACGGAACGCAAATATTAGAGCCCTCTGATACACCACGTCCGAGTATATACAACATACGATTTTCATTAAAATAGTTGATAAATTAAATTACACATTCTATTTAAAAACTTTATCTTGCAAAAGGACATTTCAATTAATCATTTCTTTAGGACTTTTGAAAATTTGTTATTTAAAAAAATGTTACTTTCGCAAGAGATTTAATGCCTGGGACGTTAGGAATACCACCTGTATTTATTATGATCAGTTAATGTATTTGTATTCTTACACGCCTAAGAACCCCACTTGTACGTACCTGGGTTAAATATTTTACTCTGAGTTAACTTTTAATTTATATTTCTAGGTGGTAGAGATTCGCAGCGACTCGTCCGAATTGGTGCCACCGCTTTACTTGTTGCTGCCGCCATAAAGATGCCGTAGACGTGTTTCGGTTCGGAGGATAAGGCAGCCGGTAAACTTATTTATGCTCGAAGTTTAACATACCGTCTTCAGGTTAGCAGCGCACCATTAAAATATTTGGTGTCTCAAGGCGGCGTGAATTTCTCACCATCAGGAAATCCGTCAGCTTGTTTGATATCCATTATATATAATATATATTTCCAAGTTTAACTCATTACTAAATTTGGCCTTCAAGCGGCTGGATTTATATTATTAAAAATGACGAACACCGACACCGCGGCAATAGAAAAGGGGAGCCATTTCAAAACTTTTGCAATCGCAACACAACAAAATAAACGGACACAACAGGCTTCTTTATCCGGAACACTACAATAGCGATTTATAACCTCATGCCAGTACACATACTTAAGGGGTCTATATTGATATAGACGTCGTAAACTCTACAAAGTCTTGGCAACGGTGTTAGCAACGGACAAGCTCGCTCTTGCATCATGAGAGCTGCTTGGTTGGAAACGGTTCAATTTTATGGGCAACATGGAGAACAAAGTCATGTAACAGAACCATGCTTCAACAAACCCATTAACCCATACTTCAAATTTTGATCCCACGAGAGTTGTTTACTAATGTAATAAATGTTAATGCCGTCGCTACGACACTACGCAGGCAAAGTTACGAAGCAGAGCTAGTACGCCGCCGTAGAGCGGGACGGCGGCTCTCACTATCACTACCCCACATTGTTTAGCGTAAACGTAAAACCGTATAACAAGGTAGTTAAGATCCCGGAATGTTTATTAGCCACGTTATGTTTACAACTGCTGCTAATATATTTATTACCGGATTAACCTCAAACTGTCCGTTAATATAAATTACTGCACTAATAAAAGTTTAACATCATATTGTGTTCTTTCGTACCACATTTTTAGGAAGTAGACATTATTTTTATGTGATAGGACTGCAAAAAAGCACGAGACTCATCTAGTGGTAAAATAGACTCGTGGTTGACACTGAGATGTTATGGATATGTCGCTGACCTGTAGCCGGTAAATAACGCTTACTATATTCTTTGCTGACGTAGGACCGGAAAGTAAGATGTAATGAATAAGTCTTCAGAACTTTGGGACACTTTAAATTATCAGATAGATGGGCCCCTGTTACGTCCTGTGCAGCCTATTTATTTAGACTGTAAATCATGTGTCCGGGATTGTAAGGCGACATATCGCCTTGGTTTGATGTTAATATTGGCATCAGTCAGGGTTGTGTGTTGTCAGCACGCATTTTTATTTTGTATTTGGACAAATGCCTCCAAAGATTGAGATTACTGAATATGGGCGTGTGTTTGAGTGATCGGTTGGGGAACTGCCTGCTTTATGCAAATGAAGCTGTATTTTGGGCTCTACATCATCAGTGCTGCAAAGTCTGATTACAGTTATGGAAGGATATTGTAAAGAAAGAAGCCATACATTTGAATGCGACAAACCAAAGTAATGGTTAAATCCAAATAAAATTACTTATTTTGCGTTTTCCCACTAAACGTTAAAATTGGCGAAAAATTGCAAATTAAATTATTTTATTTGGATTTAAGTTTGATTTCCGCATAGAAGGTTACTTCTTCTATCAAAGTAATAGTATTCGTCAGAGATGTGGGCAGAACGGATGTAAGAGTTTGAGATTAAGTGTTGGAACAAGTCAATGAATTTATATATATTGGTAGTGCTAAGTTTAGCAGGGACAGAAGGTAAACCGCGGATGGAGAAAGTAGAGTGTGTGCAGGGAACAGTGTAAATGGAGCGCTGGGTAAGCTATTTCATAGCAGGTTTTGAATCACGGTGCTAGACTTGCTTTGCATAATTCTGTGCTTATTAAAATACTATTGTAAAGAAGGAAGAGTTGAGTAATCCAGAAAAAAACTTGAGAGTATTCTACTCTCAAGTTTTTTTGACTTACATGTCCACTGTAAACTAGTAAAATAATGTCAAGTCTCAAAATAAATTAAGAAAAAAAAGGATAAATTCGGTCGAATAAGAGCGCTACGGAAAATCTGTGGTGTAACGCTCGCTGAGCGCATTCGAAGCAGTGAAATCGGCGAAAGAGTGGGATACAAAGATAGTGTTATAATTCGGTCATGTGGAAAGAATGGCGGTATAGATATTTAAATAACACGTATATATTACGCGAATGTGGATGGATGTAGGAGGAACTAGGTTGAAATTTCAAGATGAAATCGTTCGGTCGTTGTTAACCGAGGATGGTGTCAAGAGGCTCCGAAACAGGCGTGCTTGTGTGAACATAGTAACGGACGTGGTAGATGTGGGGCAGGTCTGCCAGGATCGTAAGATATGGCACTCGACACTCTTGGCCTACCACGTAAGGGACTTAGCGTATTTTTTTTACGTATGTATTATAAAGACGAAATACTATTTTAACTTAAATATTATTTATGGGCCGCTTGGCGTTTCTGAATTAAATTATGTTACTAAGCTATCTTCTAGTATAGGCTGATGTAGCTCAAATTAAGCAGCTGATTCAGAATTAAATATTAAACTAGGTACTTTTAAACAACCTTGCTGAAGCTTGTTGTTAATATAAAATATAATATATTTAATGTATAAAAACGAATCCCTTTCGAAAGTTTTCGAATACTTTGCAAAAAGCTTTTCATAAAAAGTTTTTTGAAAGAAGGAAAAAACATTTAAGGAAACTAAGAACAAAATTGGGAAATTCAAAAAATTTAACATCCTTTATACCCATAAAAGAATTAATCCATATTTCCTTTGGTTACGCCACAACTTGGTAACGACTTTACCGTTTTCCTTTGTCAGTGTTTGTAAGTTATCCAAAACAAAAAGTAAAAGTGAGTTCTGAATAGCTTTACAGCCAATCACGTTGGTGCTTTGTTTTAACAAATCATTTATGTAAGTGCCCAAATAAAAATAGGAAATAAAAAAACATGTAGTAGGATAAAACTCATTGGAAAAGGAAGAGAATCTAACAAAAAGTAATAACCGTTTTTATAACCCACCCCCTCCCATTTCCCGACCTGAAATCGTACGTCATTTATATTTTCTTTAGGTTTTGCCACATTTTCTTCATTTTCCAATGGTTTTCATACTACATATTGTTTTGCACTTTTCATCTGTTTAAAAAAAAGGCTTTGGCTCTAGTCTAAAAGTTCAATCTAGTCTATTACAAATACATTATTTTTTTTAAATAAAAATAATTTTAAATACCAACCAAACATAAAAAACAAAATATAACTGAAGAAAGAGAAAACTGAACTGTTTAGTTTGTCTCTTATTTATTATTTAAATAGCATTAGCCGAGCCGATAGACCTGATCCTGTCTCAACTATGGATATTTATTTTTTTGACTTGACAATAACTACGAGTAACAACAAAAATGCCAAATCGTTACATCCGTACGCAAAAGCGTGAAAGCGTGATTCGATAACATGAGGAAATAGGAGTTTCATTTTTAGATTTGCGTACCCAAAGGGTAAAGATGGACCCTATTACTAAGTCTCCGCTGTAAGTCTGTCTGTCCCAGGCTGTATCTCATAAACTGCGATAGTTAGAAAGCTGTAATTTTCACAAATTACGTATTTCCACTGCCGCTATAACAACAAATACTAAAAATTAAAAAATATATTAAGGGGGCTTGCTGTTCATATTTTTTGAGCAATATTAAAAACGGTAATAGGTAGACGCTTTTAATTTTCACAGAATATTTACTTGTATATTATCTTTCAAAATAAATAATAAAATAACAATAAATATTAAAGGAGGGCGGCTCCCATACTCAAATGTAATTTTTCAGCAATTTTTACTCGATCTTAACAAACAAGTAGAAACTTGAATATAATAAATAAATAATAAATAGATATCCATGGACAAGTTATACGAATTGAATCTAACACCAAAGCACAGTCTTAATACTAACAGTCGGCCGACTCATGTACTTGGACAGAGCAACGCTGGGGGGAACGCGGGGAAGCGAGCGGCAGGGTCGGCGAGCGCAAACTCCATACAGTTTGCGCTCTCTATCTAGAAGGGTTTGCACTCGTTATTTGTTCAAAAATATGTTGTAGTGTATTTTATTATAATGTAATACTTGCTGTCTTGTAAATTTATAATGGTTTAAAGGATGTGTTCCGTTTTTATTAGTAAATAAGCCATCCGGCTTGCTGACGTTTCGTCCACAAAATTTTCATCCACAACGGATGAAACGACATCTTTTTATTTTATTATTTTTCTACTGTCGATTCGTGCACCATTATTTTTTTTATATACAGTCAGATACAAAACTTTAACAAAATAAAGCGATCCATTTAGGTATGTTTTACACTTTTATATATAAATTGATACATCAAAATCACCAATTACTCAAGATTTAATTAATTTTTTTTTACACGTATGATGAAGTTTAGCACATAATAGTAATTAGTATAAAGTTAAAGTGGGTAAAACAAATCTAAATATTTTATGGATAGCATAGTGAAAATTATTTCACCCCTATGTGCGGTACAAAGCAAAAAAGCTTTGTAATGGATTCATAAATACTGCGAATTATACATAATGAATGGTTTTAGTTTGAATTGATTATATCTGTTATAAAAATAGTAAGTAGGTAATGCCAAATCAATGTAGCTGTTGTCACATATACATATATTATGTTTTTTTTTGTTATTATATTGTTCGTTAGCATAAAACTTTTTCATCTGACTGTACTAAACAACTTCAATAATTTGATAGTGAACGAATCGTCGGTGAAATAAATAATTAAATAAAAGGTGTCGTTTCGTCCACTGTGGATGAAAATGTTGTGGACGAAACTTCAGCAAGACCATCATCGGTTTCATTATTAACTTCACATTTTTTGTTTGCCATTTTAAAATAAAAATTTTAGATGAAATGTTTAAAATGTTATTATTTGACAACCCTGACCCTTGACTGACTTGCCGTGAGTAGGTATATAAAATGTCGGCATGAATTCAAGAACAAAGGAGTTGGACTACTGGTAGGTAGAATTCTTAATACTGTGACCAAAGTAAGCAAATTATATGCTTAATTTATGGGTGTTAGTCGACGATACTTAAATAAATACAAGAACAAGTTTAATAAACATCCATATTTGTAAGTAAATATTTACAACTATATTAAGTTTAAAAATAAATACCTAATGTGATAAATAAATACTCACAAATTGTAGATGATAGTACGGAACCCTTCGCGCGCGAGTCCGATTCGCACTTGGCCGGTATTTTTTGTAAATTAGCTACATGTCTAAGATCAAAACAACTTATAAAAAAAATAATCAATCGATTAGTTACTAATACGAAAATGTAATTGAAAATATTCCGATGACAACCGAAATACGGGAAACTCAATGAAACTAGTTTCATATGAAAAGAAAGGATTGGTATACTTCGTTAAAAGTTAGAACAATAGTTTGGCCCAGTTTATTAAAAGCCCACGAATTCAATGCATTTTGACCTATGAATTCAGTTTTGGTATTCGTTTTGGTCACTGGCAACCAAATTTTCATCTGCTTCATTTCAATACACTCTTTTATCACATCGCATCGCAATTTTCATGCAGACATTTAAAAAATAATAAAGAAGGCCTCCCCTTTCATTTCACATCGATAAGTGGAACTAAAACTTAAAAACAAAACATTAAGCCTATATAGCCAATAATTGTAAACAGTACTTAAAAAAAACCTGCAGATTTACCGATAAAGCACATTATCAAAAACCGAAAACAAAACATTTATATAAACACTATGACACAATAGTCACATTTTACTGGTGAATAATGACAGTGGTATTTTGGATCATCACGGAACTTTCAATGGGCAATCCCGTTGACCTGGTCTATAAAAACAACTACATAAGATTTGGTAAAACAGGTTTAGTAGCTTTTACTTAAAAAGTGAACATACATATGTTTAGAATATACGTTGTATGTATTGTTATTCAACGTCAGTATGTATCTTTATATTATGTATACAAGATCTATATGGTTACGGAATTGTCAGATTTACATCAGTATTGCTTGACTGTCTGTGTTATTAGATAAATAAATAAATATCCCTGAACAAATAACACAAATTCATTCAATCCACAAAGTAAACAAATTATTGTGCTAGAATAATAATTATGTGCGCTAGTCATTATGTTTTATTCCAAAATGTTGATCAATGATTCGAATACATAGAAATCTTCTATAATATAAAAATGAATTGCTAAATGTGTTGGTAAGCGCATAATTTCCAAACGACTGGGCCGATTTGACTAATTGTTTTATTATTGTGTTAGTTATTATCAGGAGAAGGTTTTTATGAAGAGAAAAACCTTGAAAGTAGCAGGGAAAATGGGAAAAACAATACTTTTTTCCCCCATACTGAACGGGTGAAACGAAGTTCGCCGGTACAGCTAGTACTTAAATAGATATCAGTTTCAAAGATTTCAAAGATTTGTTGAACATATAAAACATTAGTTTACAAATACTAATTGCACGTAAACGACTGCTATAGTTAAAAACTGTGTCGTAGACATTTACGCCCACCTCTGGACAATGTGGAAGTATGTTCTGCTCACTGAACTATTACAATTTGTCTTTTAATATTGTCATATTTATATAATTATAC
>NJDD01000764.1:531811-551975 GCA_002245505.1 Calephelis nemesis
GACAGTGTTGATGTGTGTATATACATCATACAAGCTGAATATTCTTGTCTGTTGTGCAGTCGTTTCCGGAACAAGGTACGAGATTAGATTTAGATAAGAAAGCTTTTACCTTTTCAATGGCGTTATTCTGCTACGAAATCATAGACAATAACACTATAGAACCCGAACGAGAATAGTAGGTACTCGTCTAGACTAAAGAACCGGTTGTCAAAAAATTGTAGGGCTCGTATTTATAACAGTTTTAAACAAGATTGGGTAGGATAAAAATAAATAGAATAAAAAAAACATATTAAAACTAAGCTTTTACTTATTTTACGGAATTTATAGTAAAAAACACTTTATTTTTCAAGTCTTTCAATTGATTTACACGTCACCAGAGTCCACAAAGTTATATTTATTTAATATTGGATTTAGAACGATACTCACCTAATAAATAACAAGTTGTTTATTTCCCCTCCTGAAATATCCGTCTCCTTTCACTTTCCTCATCGATAAACTTTTTTGATCCGTACATTTTCCCGATCCTGCCACTTATTATTTCCGAAAAGTGTCCAATTTCGTCCACTTTCCAAACGTAAACTTACACATTTCATCCATGGAAATTCCATAACATCAATATCCAAAAGTCTATGAATATATTACACTAAACCTGTAAGATTTTAATTATCTTTTTTACCGTCGAGTATGATTTATAACTTAGAGATATGTGGCAATTTTACCAGAACCGTTAAGAAAGCAGATTCGAGCGCCTCGTTAGTCAATTATTTACTGACCGGCACTAAAGTTGTAATCGATAAGTCTCGGTGCAGGTGTGTGACTCGACATGTTGGTCATTTGTTTGATGTTATACAACGTACTTAGATAAGTACGACAAACAGATTATGAGTGATAGCAAATATTAAACGTATATGTCGAAAATTACTAAATTTCATAATCGGAAATCGCTCTATGATCGCTTATGCTCCAAGCTGATGCATTATTATAGACGTTAGTGTAATTTCGCTCCAACATATTACATGGTCATGGTCAAGTCCTCTTTACACGTAAATAGAGCACTAGAGTTAGAGATTAATATACATGTCGCCACGCCTGAGCTTGGCTTTGTCGTTTAATCCACGGACATGGTTATTATGTTGTAAACTACGTCTTAACTTGATGTAGTACATGATGCTATAAAGTGATCAAGGGATTTATGCTTTTTAAGTTATTGTATCTACTTGTACCTTTGTCGAATTCTGGATTTTAAAGTGTTACTAGGAACACTATTAAAATATACGACAGTGCAGTACCATATTTTAGACAAGCTTCATTATTCAGTAAATAAAAAATATTTTAACTATATTTACTATATGATCATAGAGTTAAAATGTTGGATGAATTAATATTTTGTGGTGCAGTTTAGTTGATTACTTTAGTGTGTGTTAAGAAAAGATGTTAGTAAGGAAAACAAACACATGGAGAAATCAGAACTAAGGGTTCAAAACAAGCAAAATGAGATAGAAGAAAGGGAACAAAACTCTAAAACTTAAAGATTAGTCGTAATGATGCCGGAAAAAGCGAAACCGGTAGGCCATTTATCTATGGAAGGTTGGCTATATTTTATCACTTAAATTCTATCCGATTTGTTAAGAAAACTATACATTACTATTATGCAATAATTATTTATAAGAAGTAAGTAGTTTCCGAGAACTACTTTCTTTCCAAGAAATAGTTGCTATCGGTACTATTTAGAAACCGGTACGGTTAGTCGTATCATAAGATCTCTTAATAGTACTCGAGGGTTACTGTACAAAAGTGCAACCAAAAGTTAATTAGTTAACACATTACTTAGTTAGAGGTCAACCAAAAATCATACGTCTATCTACTCTTTCTTATCATTACAGAACATATCTCTGATTAGAGATTTTTAAATAAAAGCTCTTGGTATGATTAGAAACTGGTTCACTTAATTTGTATCATAAATTTTTAATACATTTTAGATTTCTTCAAAATATTACACGTATTTAAATTTGCTATTTTATACATTACATGTTATTGAATAAACAAAATTAATGTTAAATAATGTTACACCCACGATTAAAAAATAACGGATAATTATATGCTAAACGGGCGGAATGCAGTTCGCGGGATAGGCTAGTTCATTAATAAAATTCGATAAATCGTACATGTATGATTTAAAAACCACGGCTCGGTACGATTCAAATGACCGGGCACGTTTTGAAATAACAGTTTGAAATCTCAAATGATCGTGTTCATTAATTAACACGGATAAAAAGGATAACAACCAGTGTAATTAAATAGCAAAATTTTAAAGCTCACCGTTTGCGCGCTACGTCTTACGTTCTATCTTACTATCCTAAACATTGTTACTAAATTCACAAAAAAACTATATAGGAAATATACGGGTGGTACGATTTATCAACCGGTACAATATAAGTATCCAAAGTTCCCCTAATAACTAATTAGTTATTCGTAAGGCAATACAGAAATTGAAAAAAACTGAGGCGTATATTGACAAATGGTGTGTCGTAGAGTCCTTTGTAAAATTGTGTATTGAAATGTAATAATTGCTTCATTTGAGATACCCACTCACTTGCACGTTTAAATAAATAGTGAAACTTGTAATTATACAGTCGCTTCTTGAACTACAAAGTTCAATATGCAATTTTCCGCCTTCAATATACTCAGTCGCCAAACATTAATTAACTGGATTCATCGGCGTGTACCGCTAGTTCAGCAATTAACTGGCTATAAGCTACCCTGTTATTTTTAAACTTTTTAAAAATTTACTCGTATACTTTTTTAATATCACCATTTTTTGTTACGGAATGCCTGCGGGAGTGTGGGAGATTCGGAAAGACTTTCTAGCCTACCACTAAGTGTGAAATATTTAAGACATAACAATACTTTTATAACTACCTAACAGGAAACTTTTGGGGGACGACTTAGGGTATGGTGCAACACAACTTAGGATAAAGACCGGAAAATAAAGAGATTACACCACTAAGGCTAGGGTATGATGCAACACAACTTAGGATAAAGACTCGAAAATAAAGAGATTACATCACTCAGGCTAGGGTATGATGCAACACAACTTAGGATAAAGGCTCGAAAATAAAAAGAAAACATCACTCAGGCTAGGGTATGATGCAACACAACTCAGGATAAAGACTCGAAAATAAAGAGATTACACCACTCAGGCTAGGGTATGATGCAACACAACTCAGGATAAAGACTCAAAAATAAAGAGATTATACCACTCAGGCTAGGGTATGATGCATCACAACTTAGGATAGAGACTCGAAAATAAAGAGATTACACCACTCAGGCTAGGGTATGATGCATCACAACTTAGGATAGACTCGAAAATAAAGAGATTACACCACTCAGGCTAGGGTATGATGCAACACAATTCAGGATAAAGACTCGAAAATAAAGAGATTATACCACTCAGGCTAGAGTATGATGCATCACAACTTAGGATAGACTCGAAAATAAAGAGATTACACCACTCAGGCTAGGGTGTGATGCAACACAACTTAGGATAGAGACTCGAAAATAAAGAGATTACACCACTCAGGCTAGGGTATGATGCAACACAACTTAGGATAAAGACTCGAAAATACTGAGATTACACCGCTAACGCATCTATCCAAGTGTCTGTCGCGATGATTTTATTATCCGTCAGCTCGTTAAGCGAATGTGAAAAGTGACGTATAGTACTACCATTTCAATTATGCGCTTCGGCTTTACACTTTTTACTTTTTATACTTTTATTGTAAAATTAGCTAGACTTCTAAATTTAAGAGAATCTATAATTATGTAATAAAAATTTTATATAGATATCTTTAAAATACATTCGAAATGCCAAAGCTTGTACGAATTGTGCCCACGAATATATATTCGAAGCGCATAATTTGAACAGTACTATAAGTCCATAAGTAAACAAAATGCAGCAATTTCGACAAATCATTTCAACATTTGTCACAGAGGGTCCTATTACTAGAGTACTATTGCTATCAGCTATTTAGTATGTTTGAAATAATGTCGTGCAAACTTTATGCATTTCGGATATTCTACGTTTATTTGCACCCGTAACAATTTGAAATAGTCTCATTCAGTTGATGTTCGTCTTTAACTTCTCTCAAACACAATTCCGCTGTTTACAGTTGGCCAAACTTAATTGTCTCGTAGAGTCAAGGGAGGTAATTCTTAAATATCTGTATTTATTTTGTTTCAACTGTTATACACATCTGGCTGATATATGGTCAGACCAGTATCAACAAGTCACTTTTTAAAAATCACCACTTTTAGCAGCTTTCAGTCCAGCTCTATTAAGCACAAATATCATTCTTATATTAAACGCGATCGAGCGCTTGACCATCAAAGCTAGTGTAACTTAGCGAAAATCGTCGGCAATACTGAGGTCTAAGCTCGAGTAGGGATTGGACAATCATACAAGCCAAGTGGTTATTTCTTTGATTTATTAAAAACAAATCCTCGGTCTGCGATAACGATAATGCAAGAACATAAATTTCGAATAAGTATCGATTCAACATTCATAGTAGAGATAAGAAATAGGGTGTCGGGTAAGATCATACAAATAGAAATGTAATTCAGGGGATCAGCTGGTCCTATAATATTTTGAAGATAAGTAAACACAATGACATCTGGACATTGAAACAAACCAGTGTATTTAATCAAATAAAAAATTGGAATGCGCTACACACATTTGAATCATATAAAGAAAAAAGGAATACGTATAATATATACGTGCATAACCAAAATTTAATATCCGCTTTAGATATATCGGAATTCGGAACGTGAGCGACGGATTGACGTGAATAGATGCCGACAGCGCACGACGTTTTGGGTTGAACTAAATTTTAGGGGTTGGAAAACTACTGTTAATACTTTTTCTAAATATTCCGATTAATTTTATTTTACAACTTTTTTTTTATCATACCTTTCCGGTCTTCTTTAAATGAGGAGAATGGTCATTTCAGGCCCGTCGTCGCATAATTGACAACCTCATTAACACCAAATGCCAAAACGTTTTAAAACAAAACAAAGACTAATACGTTTAAGCACAAAAAAGTTGTTGTTTTGTATTTCTATAGCGAGTAAAAGTTGTTAAAATCTGTCTGTAACCAGTTGAACATTTAAAGTTGAATGTTCTCGTGAAGTCTGGCTTACTTCCTAACTTAATATCCGGCTGTAACTAAGTTATCGCAGCTAAAGCGTTTGCTGATCGTCCTATATCCGACAGGAACACCAATGAAAAATGAAAAATATCTCGTATTTATTTCCTTGTTAATTTACAAATGTCAATTTGTTTATTTGATTACGACAACAATAATACGTGTACACAGTTATGACATTTCAAGATCAAATTGCTCGTGCATTATGAGAGGGTGGTGTCAACAGTCTCCGCAACCACCGAGTTTGTATGCAAAAGGTAATGAATAGATTCAATAACTAAAGGTCCTAGCTTCCTTCATAGAGATTTGACATTCGATACACTATTGTTACTATACTTGGTGTGGACTTGGCGTAAAGATATGTATAGTGTAGTAGGTACTATGTGTACCGTAATGTGGTTTGCAGATACGTGCAGAGAGTATAGTTACAGTATTTTTAAGTATGGGTATTATAATATTTAGGTATTTACTTGAATTTGTAAATTACGTATTTAAATTACTAATTAAAGTGAAAGGAAAAAAAAGTATCTTCACTCCCATATCCCCGAAGAAGGTGGCAGAGGCACAACCAGGGCACTAAGTCCCACAATGTGATAAGTGGCAAGCCTATCGACAACCGGGCACATTTCCAATTACGAGCAACGTTTTTCTTTTTGTTGCCCGACCCGGGATTCGAATCCGGGACCTCAGGTAGTCAAGTCCAACAACTGAACCACTAGACCACAGAGGCGATAATTTATTAATTATAAACTATAATTAAGTCATAGAAATATTTGCGATGATATTAAACGACACTACTACATAAAATACATATAACATGTAGATACCAAAACAAGTTTAATAAACACCACGAATCAATAACATCGCCATCTATATTCATGAGACGGTAGATAACCTGTTAGGGGATCGAATTAAAGCCTCGGCGATGTGAATGTATCAATATGGCGATGAGGGTATACCTACAAGCCCTTCGAACAACCCCGTGCCAAAAACAAATAGTTATCCCTCATTATTTAGGCTTATTTACGTTTCAATATTTAGTAGCAAAATGACCGTATTGTCGATTGATGTTTGGTCGGTCAACATCTCACTAGGAAACGTGCCTTGAGTGAGTAATTGGTCGTCTGTTGGAGTGTCTATTGTGTGACGATTGTGCCAGCTGTGGTGCTTGCTACTTATTCTCTACTATACAGAGTTGTCCAATAGTAATTGGCGTGCGACTTGTGAGTGCTCGTCTCCAACTCAACTTGGACTACGAACCAGCGACAAGGCCTAGCACGTCATATATCCTGGGCTACAATATTATGTTATTTGGAATGTCTTGTATCACTTCACTAGCTTATGAAATAGATAAAAGTTTGTTTATCTCGATGTGTGTACAGTAAGCAACGCAGATAGGCCCCTTTAGCGTATTTTGCAGTAAGCTCTGCTTTGCTTTCTGTATAATATCTTAATTACTGGGATAGAACACGCATTACGATGCGTGTTCTCTCCCAAACGCATGCGTGTGCTTTCTACAAATATTGCGTGTTCTTTCGACAAATACCTTGATATTACGATATCAAGATATTTTTCGAAAGACAAGATTCAATTTAACTTTTGGGCAGTAGATAATCGTCGAAGTATTGAACCTCTCCTACGACTGAAGGTGCACTTGCCTTCAAGAAATCCTAATACATTGAAAGTCTTCATCACAACACTTTGTTTAGTAGGTTGTCGTTTTTTTTAATACTCGATAAATGTTCTTTTTAAATATAGAAACTTATTCGTTAAATATTTTTAAGTTAAGTAAGGATTTGTTAGAAAATAAAGATTTTTTAAGCAGAATTTACGTTTTTAAATCAATTTCGCTTGAGTTAACCAGTCAAATTATCAAAATATTTTTACCCAGTGGAGATACCTTCTGGCTTCTTGCCCGTTACATTTGCAATCTGAAAAAATATTCCCGGCTTCTAAAAGAATATATTATTGATCTACCTTTTGTAATTGTTCTATGCTATAGCTTTGTAAGATCATAACAGTTTGCTTGAAAAGTGCATTCAAAGCTTGTGGTCCGAGGAACTACAACTACCTCGCACTACGGCGCGTAGCACTTTGGCTACGCAGATGTAATCAGCTTAAAATGTTCAAAGCACTTGCAGTACCTACATCTAGCTCGTCTATCACATTTAAAGTAACGCTTCTAACCACCCACACATTGTTGCCTGTTAACTTAATTGGTAATATTTACAATGTGATTGATAAGAACATGTTTTCTTAAACAAACCTTTAATTTATCTGAGTATGTTCCTTAAACTAAACTAACTAAATTATTTAAAGTACGTAAGTAAGTTTGATTAGAAAATATCAATGATACACCAACTGTCTGCTATTCATCAACATTTATTTAACACCTTTAAAGTATGTTCCTTCAGAAAAGCTCCTTACGCCAAAGAATAATCCAATCATCAAAACATTTTTTGAAAACTGTTTCCGGAATCGAGTTTAGTTCTCGCCGCAATTTTTTTTTATGTCTTCTACTGATTGAAACCGGGTGCCAGAAAGTGATAATTTGAGATCAGGAAGTAACGAAGTACTGCAGCCTATTTCTAGTGAACATGGTGGTTGTTCGACGGTATTTGATGAATGTTTGTTTGGTTATCGCCTCTGTGGCCTATCGGTTCAGTTGTTGGACTTGACTGCATTAGGTCCCGGGTTCGAATCCCGGGTCGGGCAACAAAAAGAAAATTGGGTTTTTACAATTTTCTAGTAAAAAAAATTTTGCTCGGGATTGGAAATGTGCCCGGTTGGCGATAGGCTAGCCACCTATCACATTGTGGGACTTAGTATCTTCGGCTAATCGTGGGTGCCCTGGTTGTGCCTCTGCCTACCCCTTCGGGGATATGGGCGTGAAGATACTGTTTGGTAAAAAATTCGTTTACAATGGTGGCCTTGTGCAAAATTCAAGAATTTTCTTTCGACTTATCCAGATAAACTTGACTTTTTCTTTGAATTTGCTCTTTGAAACGCCGTAAAATTCTCAAATAATATTATTCCTTATTTACCGTTTGTCCTTCTGACAACAATTTCGAGTGCACAACAAAGCGATAGTCAATAAAATACTCGGAATGACTTTGACTTGCGAACGAGTTTAGCGTGGTTTTTCGGTTTCGGTTCAGGTGGAAGCTTGTTGATTACGTCGGATGTCAAACTCTTAATTTACCAGTGGGAATGCGTTTCACGCAAGCTGGGTCAGAATTGACTCGTTGTAGCATGTCCTCAGTGAATCATGCGATTGCGTCTTTGGAGAAAATTCTGATATTTTGGGACTAGCCCAGTTGTAACATGTGTCATACCCAAATGATACGGATCCAGTCACGAGAGACAGAAAGTTCGGCGGCTATCTCACCAAAGTTGAATAAAGATTTACAGTCATTGTTTCCTTTACTTTTACGATGTCAACTTCAGTTGCAGACGTTGATGGCCTGCCAGAGCGAGGCAAATCTTCCATCTCATCTCGACCTCTTTTAAACGTTTTGTATCACTCATAAACATGAGTTTTTGATGAAATCGATTCACCGTAAGCCTTTTGTTATATTTTCAACACGAAATTCCATTGGCGATGTAAAAAGTTTTTGTCCATTATTATTATTAACAGATGACACTCAGACTAAAAATAGAAACCGGTTGTGCCGATACAACAACAAAAAAATAATTTGAAACCATTTCGAGTGGCTAATTTCGAGTCAGGCTTGCATTTATTCCATACCCGCAAGTTTAGATTAAATTGCCAATAGATATTTAGAGTAATGTAGGTTACACATTTTGACAAGACGTCAATATACCATACCGACATACCCATGAAGCTATAGTGGTATTAGAGCTTTATGGTAATACCTTTATAATTATTGTCCAGAAGCAAAACATAATTTAAGAAGAATTTTAGAAGTTAGAGGTCGAGCGACTACCATTTTGCCACTTTGGAAGTATGTTTCTTTCAAATAGCCTGCATGCGCCACAGTATCTGCATATTCTGTCTACTCGTATCTAACTCCGCTTGAAAAAACCCATTGGCTTGGGATGGGATAGTATAAATAGTATTGTCTACCAACGGATTCCTTAATGTTTACTTTCAGTTTGACGTGTGAGGAGGGTTTTCTTATTTTTGTATAATAATCGTAATGAGGTACACTACATACAATACAATACATTTAGCTAGCCTTTAATAATCTAGAAATAAAGTCACATTGATGTACGTGCGGACGGATAGATAGATAAGTAGGTTCTATAAGGGGTCTCTTTATATGACGTGATAAGACAGCGAACAAGAACACGACTCGCCTGATGGCCAGATAGACTGTGGCCAAGCAGTTAGACCAATAGTGCAAGTTACCCTACCCTACCCTACTTTCGGATATGACATTGTCACTTTAATGACACGAATAGATAAGGCGAACCCTACCAGGACAAATAGCAGTCCGGCGTTTACCACCGCTGGTCTTTCTGGTAACTAGGTACCTATTTGACTTTTATTCGCCTCTTACGAACAGTCTGGAAGGGAGGCAGAGGTATATTCTACTGTGGATTTGGAGCAACCTTCTTTTGTAAAACTCTAAAAAGAATACCTATTTAATTAGTTTTTGCTGTAATGCTTGAAACGAACAAGATAAAACAAAAATATCACGTACGAAAGCGCGGTGACCGGTAATACACAAACAAATCAAACATTCAAAGAGAACCATTTCAACGAATTTTATGATGTTTTCGTTGTTCTCATAAAACAAGAGACAATTAAAACGGGAGTGATTTTTACTTTATGTATAGAATCGGGATGTTCCCGGAACACGGTTACGGAGCAAACATTTTTTAGGGCGCCCATACGCAACGTTGCAATAAAAACAGCTGTACAAAGTAATTATTCTACATTCTCAATATTAGGGTTGCCCCAAACCGAATTCATAAACAATAAACATTATCGATATTGAAATGTACACACGTGTCACAACATATTAGCGAACCATTTCTGTTGTATTTCTATTTCTGAATGAAATGAAATGGACAATAATTTAAATTGCAAATACTGGAACCTACTTTTATATGTTATGTTTAATATTCTTTAATTGAAAAACAAAGAAGTAGACCGACAGATTTCAAAATATTTATATATTTTTAATGTAAATGATCACATTATTTACATAATTCTTGACCAAATTAGTCATGAGGCATTCGAAGGCAAACACGTTTTCAATAAATAAATTATGTTCTACCTTATTTTTGTAACATAAGACCAAAATTGCAATTACATCGAATCAAATAAAGAACTGAACTTGATTTCTGCGTAATCTTAAATTATAAATTAACAAACTTGGTCTGTTTCAATAAATATATTTTTACAAAACAAAATAGCCAACCTATTTCGCTTTTACAGCATATTCAGGGCTGTGGTAACTTAATGTTAACCGAGTATTGTAAACGGAGATGTTATTTTGTAATAATAAAAATATGTTAAGTGAAATAGTGCAAGTGTAGTCATATATAAAATAATACGCGGTGGAGTTTCATCAAGTTTCATCATAAGTGAATACATTAAATTATAAAGATTTACACTTCTTTTATGCCGCCTCCAAATATTATCTCCATAAATACAACTATGTTATTCGTACTCTGTATCAGTCAAGGTTCAAGATAGAGCCCATTAATTGGCGTCGTTAGACGTTAGCGGTAACCACTCAATCATCGAGGAGACAAAGAATTTTATTTTTTTACCTTCGAAACATTTTAAATCGTAACATTCCGCGACAGAAGTTTGCGTGGTTTATGGACAGCCCTGGAGTACGTAATTCTGTTAGTATGACCGCGTGGCTCAGATTCAGAAACTGTTAACGATTTGCGCGTGGACTGACAATGCGAACGCTGCTTATGACGTACGGTAACGAGTTAAGGATCAATCCCGGCGGACTTTGTAAATAGAATATAGCACCATAAAATGTTCCAAATTTTAGGAAGTATTTTGCTGGCATGACTTTACATTTTTATTTACATTTCGAAGCATAAAAAATGTAGCTAAAAACTACCTCGACCACGTTAGATTTCAAACAAAAAATTAAGTCACCAAAATTGGTGCCTCCAGTAAAAAGTTATGATGTCTTAGCCAGACAGACATACACAGAGAGGAAGAGAGGGGGGGGGAAAGATGCGTCAAACTTATAACACACCTGTTTTTCGTTGGGAGCTAACAATGCTCTGAAGTCTGCTTATATGTATAAGTAGAGGCAAAATATAATCGTATTAATATTAATAAAGTAAGAAGCCTACTTCAAACTAATTGTAATTCACTCAAAAATATATTTTCTATTTTGAAATATTCGAACTTTTGATAAATATTTTTGTTACTTGAGATTTCAAATAATTTTACAAATAGGCCAAACTAATAAAGGTCAAAGAAAAGTATTTTTTTCCTAAAACAACAAGGTCCGTACATTTATATGCAAAGGAAAATTTCCCCCGTCGAACCTTATTTCAGTTAAATCTTGTTTAAAAGCAGTTCCATGTTCCAAATCAACTTATGATATTAAAGACTCGGAGCAATTACAGTTTTACAACTTAACCGAAGCTCCGAATGAGAAAACCTCGACTACAATTATGTGATAGTAATTGGACTTATTGATATTTCTTCAAGTATATAAACATTCAATACAAACTTACAAGTAAATTAACTCGACGACCTGGGACTCCTGGGACCCGTGTCGCTCTGGAGGTCCTTGGACAAAAAAGACCTTCAGCTTTTCTACTAAGTTGCTTGAACGTTATGGGCGATAGCGGTTTGTTTTCACCGATATCGTAATTAAGTCTCGGTGGCAGAGGTATGCGTGATATGGTACTAACATCAGAGCTGCTGGAGAAGGCAAGGCGGCGACAATGTATAATATTTTTTAATAGGTTGAAATGAAAACAAGGAGATGGATTTACTTACGGCTAACACGGTAACACAGGTCGTAATAGTGAACACGAACCAATCTGGTGTTGCATCCCTTGTGTAACTTTACGGCGTATACGTTAACCCTACAAAAAGGAACACAAAAGCGGCAGACACTGACGACGACGACAGCGTTGGAAACATATAACATAAAAACAAAAATACGCCTATATTTTGCTTCTTCCTTAACGTATATATATAATTTGTAACATAGTTTTTTGTTTTATAATATTGTATTAAGTAAAGTTAGTTACAAAGAGCTGGTTTGCCAACTGTAATTAACATAATTTCAAACAAAGAACAAGTAGAGTAACCAATGAATAGACGTTTACAGGTGGTGTATAACAAATAAATTCGCAAATCATGTTGGAGCGGTCCGTGCATGTGCATATCGATAACGATTTATTTACAGGGCTCGGGGGCCGGGACTGGCCGGCCGGTTAAATGGTCCGCTTCGCCCACGCCTCCATTACACACCAACATGTACTCACAATTCCTGCTGTTTATCAACAATGCTTAGTTTGGATGGCGTTTCGGAATACAGAATAAAACCATAATAAGGTATTTTACATTGTTTTTTGTACTCTAGAAGATATTTTGCATCCTTTTTAGGCCGTACTTAAATTGCAATTTTGCCTTATGAAGTGACTAGCCTGTGTAAATCCGGGTCCGCTTTCTAGAATAGACTATCCAGTCTCTTTGCCAGGCAATTCGAAAGAAACCAGCGTATGTTAAAATATGGTCAGGTAGAGAGCCAGAGGGTAGGTTACTCAGTAGATTTAGAACAACTGACTTAACCTCTCGGCTACAGAACTGCGACGCATCAGAAACATCTATGGTGTCTGTAGGACACATTATCTATTATCATCTAAGACCCGAGTGCTTGCTTCCTGACCTTTCAGGTAAAAAATATAATATAAAATTAGCAATGTAAGCAAATTTTAATATTAAAGTAATTAAGTTTATTTATCGTGGGATCGTTATACCTTTATCCATAATTGTCGCCCTTATATGGCCCTAAGCGCAATGAAATGTAGAACCAAACACGCTTTTAGCGTTAAGCATCTGACCCCTTACCACGATTTTACGGCGCTGTAATTGCCAGCGTCTCCGCCAATTATTTGTATCAAAACTTTGAACAGTGCCTCTATTGGTAAAGAAGGGAACTAAGTTTTAAGACAAAAATCTCTATAGACTTAGTAATTGTTAGCAACTAATAGTGGAAGCTTTTTAGAATAACCTATAACACGGGAAGATTAAACGACATTACACACTCCACCGCTACTTCGGGTTGATCGGATTCAAACAAATGCACGGTAGAAGCGAACTCTAATTGAGCGGTTGGCCATTGATACGCTACACAATTACATAAAAACTCATATCAGTTTAAGCAGTACAATTATTGATTTAGAAAAATCTGCTTCTTGATTGAAAAAGTATTTATCCAATATTAAAGAAAACACAATTATTAAAGAGAAGACAAACTGAAAACATTGCGGCGAAAATAGAAAAAACAATATTTTAATTTTTATCAGACTGTCCGTAGATATCCAAGTACGAAGTACGAAGTTCTTCAGGTCAGCTAGTAACAAAATACTATTCCTATTCTCCTTGGCAATCGGAACACGCGTGAACGGAAGAAAAACCTTTGATTATTCGTTTTTGATGTTTTAGTTATTGTCAGGAGCAGGTTCATGTGTAAAAAAAATGTCAACACTCATACATTGTACAGGGCAAAGTCTGTCGGTTCAGCTAGCGTTTAATAAATATTATAAACGTGCATAAACATCGCTCGTATTGGAAAAGTATCTAGGCGGTCGGTCCCTATTCTTTAAAGAAGCTCAGAATAAAATACGGGATATATATTACGTCGGCCTTTGCAAGTATCTTACATTACTCACATCTACGAGTACATCGAATAACACAATAACGTGCAGGTGCAACAACAAACATTTTTAATATACACAAAGAAAATCTAATCCATAAACATAAAAGCCAGGATGAGATCTTTTGTACCGTTATGCATTCATATTCTATTAACATTTCTATTTTGCAATGGTCTTATCCGCTACATTTCAGAAGTACATTGTAGTATGTCTAAACCATGTATATAATCTATACTCGTTCCTTTATAAAGGCAAATCAATTACTAAATAATATAGCGATCGCCGCTTTGTTTGACTTTTGGTGTAAATAAGCTCGTTCCTGGAAAATTAAAATGTCAGAATGGAAAAATCTCATCCTTCGCTGATTAAAATCTATTAATTTATTCACTGGCTTATTTCACATTTGCAATGTCTTAGTTGCAACTACTACCAATCGGTTTACGAATTCTAAACAGCAGCTTGCCCGGAATGTCGTAACAACTTTATCTATGGCTGCCATAACGTCAGAGTTCGTCGTTGTCGTGTTCCTTACTGGAGCGACATAATAATAATCGGTAACGCATCTGTGATACTTCTGGTGTTGCGGATATTTGTGGGCGGCGGTGATCACTTTCCATCAGGTGACCCACTTGCACGTTTGCCTCCTCTTGTATAAAAAAAAAGATACGTGGTGACTATATGCGACGGTTATATGACATTATATATAACACAAACGTGACCCATAAACATTATACATGTTATACAAAATATATATGCATTGCTTTCTCGTGTACGGGTTGTAAGACCTAATGTGTAAGTCTATCGGCTAGGTAGCCTACCGGACTTGAGGATGTGAGTGTTAAGCATTGCTATTATGACGCCAGGAACATTTTCTAAGTTGCAGCAAAGCAACCTACCTCCCAGTAAAAGTTCTATCTAAACATTTAGACCGTTCATCTATTCCAGTTGAAACTAAACATTTGTAAAATTAAATGGAAATCACATATAAAATACGAAACACACAAAACTGTATGAAAATATGAAGTCACCTTGTGTCTAATAGAAGATATTAAATGCCACTTAAAAGGCACGTGCTACACTAAATTATTAGTGGCACATTTTCTGGCGCCGGAACTTCATTACAGCTCCGTATTACACCACATATATTCTGGCGCGGCGGAAACGGTATCACATATTATAATTATTCTACATTAGACTGCGAAGCGCTCGAGCCGAAGAACAACTAAGCAGTTAAGGAACAATTCACATCGGGAGGGTATTTTTCTAATAATAATAAGGCAAGAAACAGCTAGGACATTAATACTGATTCGCAAGCTTACAGTCTAGTCTCCTTAACGGAATACGACAATGGCAATTCAAAAAGTTAAGTAAAAATCAGGTAACATACACACATACATAAATATCTTCACGCTACATCCCTTACGGAGTAGGCAGATAGTATCGAGTGCCAAATCTCATGATCTTGGCATACCTGCCTGACTTCCCCATCAGATCACATTTTTTTATAGTATGAGGCAATGAACAAGTAGGCGGCTTTTGTGAAGTCGTTGGTGCACCCTTAACTTATGGCTGAGTTTTAAAACCACGTTTGCTAGTCTAAAGGTTACCCTATCATACAGCATGGAACACAAAAATAACGAGTATGGACGCTATATCAGCTTTGATAATAAATAAAACAAATACAACAGTTACGGTAATCAGGGGAAGCTGTAGCACAGCACTCTACCAACAAGTTCTGACTGATTGCACTAGTGGAATTGCCCAATAACGTACCTACCTAGACATGGGACCGTCACATCCCGACATTTTTGAAACCGACTTAGTATATAGACAGATTATGAGCTAGAATACACTCTAACAACTAGAATAAAATCTAACAGTTACGTAGTAGTAAAAAATAAAACATGAAGTTTTTTATAAGCCGGAAATAAACAACTAGACAACGCGTTAATAGTCCCCTTGGGTTAAGATCCATGGCATTTATAAGTTCCTCAAGACTTTCTGACTGAAGTCTTCCTAAACACCTTTAGTAGCTCAAGCAAAACGAAATTCAGTCACTATTTTTAAGTCAATAGATGACAAGCGATAAAGTAAAGGTAAAGGTATAAAAAAATAAAAGTAAAAGTAATTCGTATTTCTTCATAAATACTAGAAGAAGTCAGGGTCGATATTCCATTATCAAGTGAATGAAATTGACAATAATAATATCGACAATTATTGTTAATTTTTCCATAACTGGAATAAAAGCAGTTTGTCAGACTTTAGGTTCATTTTCGATAGTAGTACGGACCGCGAGCCAATATAAAGAGAAGCGGAAGTAAGTCATTAGTCTATCTTCGGCAACGCTCAATTGGGGCTAGTAGAGTACCAAACCATTCCACTGACTTTATACTGTTGTATGCATAATGCCTGAACTAGGGCCCTCTTCCGCTTTAATCGTAGCGCCAACTTCCTTTAAGATTATTGTCGAAATTATTTATTGCACAAAATAGAGCGCACAAAGACGCATTTATCAGGTCAAGACACGTAGGGTAGGGTAATGATTATGTAATTATGGGTAATTGGCTAGTATCTGTAATTGATATTACTTTCTGTCTACCTCGAAAAAAAATTGGCGTAAAGATATGAAGAATTGATTTCCTCAAAAAAGTTTAACTTTCTCCCATTTCACCTCCTAGAAAATACGAGTACTTTGGATGAACAGTAAAATTAAACTTACAAGAAGTATGACAATAGCAATCAAAACTGTAAATTATTCCACTATCTTTAATTAAGTCGATAAATAAATACATGTTAAGAAAAATATACTTTTCTTAAAGTATTATTATTATATTTTCCATTTTCTACCAAGTAGTACAAGAAGTACCATTTTCTTTAAGGCTATCATCACCTAACAACAAAAAAGCTAACAGAAACTGTAACTTTTCATTATTAATAGAAATACTTTAGAAACAAAGTCTCGTAAGCCTATTTCTTGTTGAAACATGTCGGTAATCTCCTTGCTATCAAACAGAAAGTTGACGAGTGGCACTGAAGTATTTGCTTAACGTGATGACGATATGTATCTGAATTAACAATACACCCGACATACAGTAAGCCTGGCTGCAGGTACACATAGACTAAAATATTACAACTTTTTCAATCGATACATAAAATATCTTTCAAAATATTTCCGTTATTCAATTAATGTAATGGAAATGGAGTGCTGGATGTTGGTACAATTCTCATATTTTCAACTTTCGAGATGAATACTCCAGTGGGATAGATTATTGACTGTTGCGTTTTGTTTGAAAAATAACTTTTAAAAATCGAATTGATGCATGACCGCGTTCTGTGTCTATAGTATCTGGTGAAAAAAAGTGAATTTTGAGGGACTTATAACACTTATTTTTTTTTGTAAATAAGATGCAGCTCCACTTACGGCCAATATTAATAATCAATCCTAATCCAAATCTTGCTGTCCAACATTAATATTTTGATCCATTTTTATGTTATCGCTTGCCAATAACATATCTGTGGACAGGATAAATATGGCAATTATGTGTAGGATAGGCCGGCGGATACGCAGCTATCTAGATTGCTTGAAATCCATCTTTAGAAATATATGATTAACATTGGCCGTTAATGGCTCGCTTTCTTCTATCGGGCGTATGCTGATAAATGGCGATCGATATGAATGTGAAATAAACAGTAAACTCAAATTTAATAGTTAGCTATATTTCCGTTTGAAAATTCTAGAACTCTACTGATTCCATATGATCTGTCGCACGGTCAGTGTGACATGAACATTTTTTATTTGCTAATTATTTTTATGCGTTGGGATATAATGTCTTCATCGACCGCTAGTGGAACATAATACATAGCATTTAAGTTAAACTAACTGGTAGCCCCACAATACATTTGTCAGATTAGTACGACATACTTTTGTTGAAGGCACAGCGTCAGCGCTTGCTTGCTTATGCTTAGCAATACGGTCAATCTTCTCACGTACAAGTCCTACCGATCACCTCGTGTGTTTGCAAGATTTGCATTAGATTGCTGACAATCTACCACATAGAGAAGGTCGGTAATGTATAAGAACACTCAAGTTGAGTAACAGACAAAACGTTTTCACGGAACAAACATGTACGGCTTCCCCGCCGCAAACAATTTGCGTTGGCTAAGAGCGTTCCAAACTGAAAGCAAACACGGGTGGAAACTCTCAGTGCGCTTCAAACTTTATATAAATTGCACTTCTCCGTGAGTAAAATAATTGATCCCGAGGTATAGACAGTCAAAGGGATGGCGAAGTTTGGAGAGGGCTCGGGGTGTACCTACCGTGTTTGGAGCCGGTTATAAATAAATAATCAAATTAGGTTCAGCCGAAACTTTTAAACTTCCGCAGTTTGAACAAGTTGAAATCAACACCAACATCTCGAAAAGCGCTACATCCACATAAACGTGACTCAGTATCTCTAATGTCCAAACAATAGCTATTGTGGAAACTTTTATATGGCTTGTCTGACTGATATGATATTTTTTTTGTTTAAATTCGAATTAGTTGTTGTTGCCTCAGTGCTTTATATGATCTATGTCCATTTTATGTCAATATGGTCACAAAATACGTATAATATAGAAGTTAACAAGTTTGGCTAATTAATTATTCCACAAACAACAACCACTTACGTGTGTGTGTATCAAATGCAGTGCATTATATACACTAGATGTTCGAGAGTTTGCAGTTATTTAAATTACTTAATTGACATAAATCGTAATAAACAAACTTTCGCATTCGTAGTATGGAAAAATTTTATATCAAAGTCTATACACCAGCTTTAGATGACCTCTTAGTTAAACTAATACTACTACTTTTCTTCATTTCGGATATCAAGTTATATGGAGATTTCACACTGAGTGTTGCTATGTAAGTAACTTCTAAACTACAAAACAAAAAAATATTTTGTTATCTCCCACAAGATCTCTCTAGTAAACAGGGTTAAGAGTAGCCTATAATTTTGCCAAAACATTAAGAGTTCCTATTTGTTTAATTTCGTTGCTATTATTTCTGTGGACTCGTCATATATCACGATCAGATTGAATAAAGACAAACAACCTAACTAACTATTACTACGTCCATACTAAGCTACAGCAAACACTTACTAGTCGGTTCATGACAAAATTGATTTACCATGGACTGACATGTGGTCACATTAATTTTATCATAATCCGACCAGTATCACTGGTTCAAGGTATACTTAATAATGCATAAATCAGTTTTGCAGCAATTTTTCACTAGCCTGCACCTATTATGATAAATTTCTCCATTTTAAATAATTCAATATTCTACAGTTTAATTATAAGTGGGTGTATACATTTCTAAAGTTTTTTTTTTTGCAAAATGTTGGCTTTTCGTACTGCTTCTGTGTATTAAAACTACAAAGGTGAGAGTTCTTACCCGACTGTACGCAGCAGCAGATGACAACCGAACCGCACATGTCGTCGTCATTTTTGGGAGAGTTATCATACAGTGCGGCACGTTGGGCCAGATTGATTAAATTATCTTTTTCGGAATTGGAGAAATTTGTTATTATAGCAAATTGAACATGTTTAGGTTAAACGTCAGTGCCACTACTGATTGCGGTCGAGCGACATGTCCCTGACTTCATGTTGCTGGCTACCGAAGGTATTTTATAGAGTTACATAGAAACCTGTGGTGTCACTGCGACATGTAGCCTGTCGCTGCTACGTGCAGTAGGCTACATCCCCCTGATTACGTATTATTATTCGCTGACATAAAACTAGTTTCCAAATATTGACTATTAGAGATTAAATAAAATTTTAGGTTTGTTCCCAGATATTGAGGTATTCGGATAATTCATGTAACAAGTACATTAGCGTTTATATTTGAGCTACAAACACATAAACCACAACCACAGTAAAAGCCAAGAGTTCTCTCATACTGATTGAGTATTTGAAACTTTGATACCACTTGTATAGAAATATTCAGTGTTTCGTGAGTGCAGGCTATGGAGAATCGAAACCAATAGATATTAACAATTATTTGGATAAAAATATAGTTCGTTAACGTAACAATATCTCCCCAAATTAACATTTTAATCGCCTATATTCTATTTTTTTTGATC
>NJDD01000764.1:560294-599188 GCA_002245505.1 Calephelis nemesis
GCTAATTTCTTCACAATTATTTCATTTGTGCACTTTCACTGAACAAAATTGTACAAAATGCCACCAAAATTGACCAATTTCACTCAATATCAACACGAAATTCAATAATTATGAAAAAACTTCGACCATATTTTCTCTCGATGGCGCCAAAACTCAAAACAAGTCTATACATTAGCAACATAAAATATAGTAATAATAATAATAATAACTATAGTATTGAGGTCTGTCGAACATGCATGCAGATCAAGCCTTCTAATGAATTCACCGCTTTAATAATGCATATTTTTTGTTTACCTAGAAGACGGGCACGGGACATGCGACCGGAGTCGGTATCCAGTGTGTGCTGCACTTAAATTATTTAATATATCACCAGCAGATATTTTAATTTCGGTTCCTCAAGCTCGTGATAAATGTTAGCAATTATTCGATGTCGTTAAATGTTCACGTTGAAGTTTCAAGTTGTTTGTCAATCTCGTTTGTAACTACACGTACATTGCCCGTCAACTTTTCAACGTTTATTTCTAGTTATCTAGTTTGTATAATTATCTTTTCATTTTAATTTTATTATGGTTATATCCTAACATTATTATAGTATAAACAATAAAAATAATTGTGGCATTATGTAAATGTCCGATGGAAAAATAAGTTTAACGTGTTTATGTGTATGTCTGTGGCATCATTACTTCGAAAATAATAAAGCGATTTAGATGAGCATTTTTTAAATTGAAAGCTAGCACTATTTCGATTGTTTTTAGATACATAACGTATGCATGTTGTAGAGAGGCTTAACACACTTTTACTTCTGAGATTTTAATAATTTTATTTTTGGAAAAGTGTAGCCTGAGTACATGTAGTGTATCTGTATTTATAAAGAATATTATAGCAACATTTTTTTGAGAAGTCATCGGCTTCATTTTAAACCCAGGACGCATGTCGCAGAGCTTTTGTGTTACTGATATTGAAACTCTCGATCACTATGAAACATCCACTCCCCTGGTTTACGTTTTGGTTAGTTATTCATGTTTGGTAACATTAATCGTAAACCCGATAGGTTACAGGAGGCTAACTCTCTGCGCAATTTAAACGCGCTCAAGTTGAGCGGTGCTGTTATTTATTTTTATGTACGACTACGAAACCTAGACAATGAGAAAATGTTATATTGGAATGATAAATGTGCTAAATGCGGTTATGATGAACATTATTTATTTGGGTATCTTGGACTGAAAGTAGCAATGAATAACTAAAGCAGATATTTTTCCCGTGTTGGTTTGAGTAGCCGGTAGACTTTCACAATAGACCTAATATCCCGGCCATAGGACCTGAGAAAGCATAACTGCGATTTCCTGCGGTTAGGGGTTATTTTATATAATTATTAAATAATAGTTTATTATATTCGCCTCAGTGCCGAATAACAGAGTAGACATTCAAGTATTTTAAAATTATGATTAAAAATCATATGACACGTACGGGTGGTAAAAATTGGATATACCTAAATGTGTAAAACTTTTAGCTATCAAACATATTTTATTTTCGATAACTGCAGCATATTAAGGCAGTATGTACGTTGTAAGTCTACACCTTACCCTTTTATGACATAATTTTTATTTGTCAATCAACGCAATCGTTATGAGTATGGATGGCAACACAGACTACGCGCAACTGTAACACCTACACGCACTACTGGAAACTTCTGAGAAGACTCCCTGCTGCTCGAACATTAATGATCCATCAAGAGTCTCAGCTGTGTCGTCCGGGGTGGTCACTTTTGGAACTTTGCTAAATAAATTAAGTACGTCACTATTTTATTAAAAGATGACGTCTGATTCGTTTCTTTTAGATGTAATGCTTTATATACTTATACATATAACAAAACAGCAATAAAACCAAATCTGTACATAAAATATTTCTGCTACGTATTGTGATACCAAACACAAAACGAGGCTTACTATTTCTATTCACTTTTTACGAAAAAAAAACTGAATGGATTTTTACCGAATGTTGCAGTTTATAGCATGGGTCAATATTTAAAACACCTTAAATCTTTCGTTCCTATCACCAACCACGAAAAGAGACTACAATCAATGTAGTAAGTAGCGGTCAACAACTAGTTTATAATATCTAGAAGTAATGGCTTACAAAATAGGTCATATTGCAGTAAAAGGTATCCCACTGTACACTGTACAGCGATATTCAATTTTACAGTTTTACAATTTCGAACGAACAATCCCACGCCTAATTTTACCGAAGCTGTATAACATGTGTTCGACGAAGGAAAAACGACCTCGACAGTCGAGTTTCCGCTCACAGTTCTAATGGAAATGCATTTTTAATGTAAAATTGGACTTTCAAAGAAATAACTTTTATCTTAATCACTGGCAAATATTAGTGACGAACCCTGACCTGGGTCAGGTTAGCCGAGGCCTTCCTTTATCTAGCTTCGTTGTTAAATCACCAGTACCATGATACAATCGTAGCATAGGTTATGTTGATGCAGATATTGGGCAAGATATGGTCTTTTGTTTTTGTTTAATTAATAAAAAAAACATTGTATAATTACAATCGCATTTATTTATATAATTTGCGACACTTTTAAATTACAAACGATTATCTATTGTCGAACTGATTAAGTAAGACATTTGACCGACACATTTGTAAAGATTTGAGTAGTTTTCGCTCCGCTTGTTGATTTAACTAGATATTTGTATATTGAGATGTATGAGTAGTGGAGAAAAAGACAGATTAGAAGAAAGTTTTAGTGTAAAAATGAGAATGTGTATTAGTATACACATTCTTATTTTTACTGGTTGATGCTGCTTCACTTTTGTGGAAAGAATGACAGATGAAAGATTGACAAAAGAGACAATGTATATATGGATGAATATAGGTACCAGGGGAGACCTAAGTTGATATTTTATGAATCGCTCGGGTAATATCCGAGGCTAGTGTAAAAAGTTTCTGAAACCAGCGTGTTTGTACGTAAACAGTAATTATCGAGAAAGCTAGGTAGGTCTGCAAAATACTAACAATTGGCACCCGTTCCTCTCTCCCTACCCGGCATGGTACTTAGCGTAAAGGTATGTGTACATACTTATATATATTTCTATTAATAATTATGGTAAGTGAGCTCAAGAGGGGATTGGTTCAGTGTCACTGACGAGTCAGAAAACCATACATGGAGAAAGCTTTTATTTTCTTATGTTTCTCTACCTTGTAACATTAGATTTGAGCTGTTACTATATTGGATACCTATATATATATTGGATACCTTTTTTTAACATTTTTATATTAACCGGTTTATTTTGGTATAGAATTTTGATGCCAGAATGGGCGGAGGGAGGGGGCAGAACAAAAACAGGAAAATATGTTTAAAGTATATGGTTATCTGTGTATTTTTAAAGAATATTTATTTTGGTTATGACCATGTCCTGTAAATACTATTAAAATAATAGACATTTAAGTGTGAAATAGAGTCATTAAAACGGTATTTAGTTACGGGACATTAATTGATACGTCTAATAAAGGTATGCATGCGATCCTCCTACAGATTAAATCTATTTATAGATAGATTATATAAATACGATGACAAGAGCTTAATAATTGTAAGTTGCAGCGACGACTCGAACTTGATAGATGTGAACGTTTCATGTCTATATCAATTTGAAGATAGCAGCGTATCGAACAAACTTATTTTAATAACTTAAGTTAGCTTATATAGCTTCATAAGTTTAGAATATTCGCTAGCTCTATTGCGGACGATATTGAAAGAGAATATCTTATTTAAAACGTGATAAAGTTTGACATCCAAGTGCAGTACGGCGTAGCAATGCCGTAGCGACGAGCTACACTCGCGTTTAGTTACATTCACTTCTTATTTTGTTGCACAGTTGCGTTTGATACAGATCAAACGTTGGCTGCCTTGGGGGTAAGAGACAACCGTTGCTTAAACAAACTACTTTACAGGAATATCACGGACATGTTGCTGCTTTGCTAAGATATAGTATCGTCTTATGGGAAAAATCTTACGATATAAATAAAATATGTTTTGCATAAAAACTATCCGTTTTATTACAAAAATAAATAAACGCTTGTTGAACACGCGTTCTACTTTTTTATTTAAGAAAATAAAGTTTTTATTATTATTACTAAACTGTTTTTAAAATTGAATTACAAACCAATCAACACTACGTTGACACTTCATACACGTGTCCCATGTAACATTGGTTAAATTTTATACAGTGTTTAGCTAAACAGGTATCCAAATATTTTTTTGCGGCAAGACGGAGTGTGGTTAAAGCTATATGTAAGTCTATGGACAACTTGTAAATCTGATTTTCAAAGTGTATAGGGGCTGTTAATATATATACATATATATACTCGCTATTCCGGCGAACTTCGTCACACCCGTTTATATACTAGTTTGTATTTTGTCAAAAATCACGATATTTTTGAAGTTATACTTCTTTTGGCGCGTTAGGAAAAAACGATGAGAGTAAATTTTTACGATGCGCGCGCACACCGTCACGAAAAACCGACATGATGAAGTTAGCTATAGATAGCATTTTAGTTTTTTGTGATATTTTAATTAAATATTAAATAAACTTTATTTAACTAAATAATGCATCATAATAAAACTTTTAATGTATTAAATACCTTTTTTCTATGGTTAGTGTCATTTTGTCTACAAATGTAAAATAAGGCGAAAGATAAAATTTTTAAAAATATTTTTATCTTATAACTTCTAACGCGTGTACATAAGTACACACACAATTTTTATTTTAAAACCTTAAAGATATATATCATTTAAAAATAGATTTCCTGACAAGTTACTTATTCCCCAATCACACAAATTTATAACGTAGAAAATGTTAACCGACAGCTGTATAAATACATAATAACTATTTACATCGTAACGTAAAAGGTTAACCAAATAAAAAGTTCATAACAGCCCTAAAAATGGTCATTTAAGAAAAAGCGAATTTTTGAAAATAAAACAAATTTATAGTACAATTTTATAAGCAACTTAAATATATTTAACAGATCTGATTTAATAACTACGTACTTATACTCATTACATTACATTATAACCCAGTAACTTAAATTTTTTCGTTTACCACCATCAGGCGATGGGGTCATCACACCTAGTCACCAATATCATCACTAAGCTACTACTACTACGCACTAAAAATATTGCCCACACTACATTTTTTATTTCCATATATCGTTAAGTGTTAAACTTTTTAAACAAGATAGAATTGATTCGAGACAGTCTTAATTTATTTAAGAGCCGAGGCGTGACTTTTGTCCGCAGGATATTTGCGTTAATTACACTTCGAATAAAATGAAACTAACTGCACGTAACTCTCAAAGATGTATCTAAACTTTATCCTATTATTTCTTCATTGAAACATATCATCAAGCTAATAATATACGAATAACGCTATTTTTTTTTGTCAAAATCTTTACTGTGTCAATTAAATATCGTTGGTTTCTTGTAAAGGCTACATCGTGTAAACTTAATAAGTGTAAAACTTTTGTCAGTCTTATCTGAAGAAAACTATAATGAGTCACTGTTGAAAACGGAGCTTTGAAAACTCACCTGTTTCCTTTTAAATCTGCTGTCGATATTTTTGAGGAGTTCGATACTACGGTACACATGCGACTTATTCCACTTGTAAGTGTCCATCGTATCGCGGCGTATGTAGCTGTACCACATTGTCAACAGATAGGACGAACAAAACATATAACTAGCACTACCACTACTAATTCTTACCCGATAAAGAGCAGCGAGATGGTTGGATGTAGCGATGAGGAACGGCTGGTTGACACCAGGGTGGTCCATGTCATGTGCAATGGCGGCGAGCAGTGAGGCCATTATCTCCAGGGGCTCCATGTGATCACGGATCTGATCATACACATATTTTTTTATGATATAGTACAAGATAATATACACATTTATGTACTTTCACTCTAGTTGTATATTTACAATTTGTCAATGTTTTTTTAATTTGAAAGTACATGACAAGTAAAAATAAATAACATGATAATAAAAGGTGTATAAATTTGAACCTCTTTATTAACAAAGGCTAAAGTAAGAGTAGAGTTAAGTTAATAATACAGTTTGTATTACAGGATAATAAAGACAGTAACACCAGGCTGAACTACGGAGTACTTTCTTATGTTTTTATTAGTAAGACGGTAAAGGTGTTATACATAGTCATAAGTAAAATATTAGAAAGTAGTAGTCGTAATACTTAAATACATTACCAAAGAAAATTTATGTGTAGAATCTCAAATTCTATAATAGCAAGTGCAATTAAATAAATACCCTTCTGTAAAGTATTTAAAGATTGTAGGAATTTCGGTAAAAGTAATTTGGTTAGATTACTGGGTCGCTTATAACGCTTATAAAATAGGAAACATTTTTTGGTATCCTTATCACCCACGCTTAGAGAAACAACAATGAACTAAAATCTTGCCTTCGCTAAATGCTAAGCTGGCAGGGGTCCAACCTATCTAATACATCGTATAAGTTAAGTAGCGGACAGACCTTTATATTTAAGTAAAGAAAGCCGCGGAGAGTGGTTAATCAAAACTTGTACAAATAATTATTTCATTTGATTAAAACATTTCTTTATTTACATTCGTATTTTAAGCCGCACTCATTGACCTGCGAGGTTACAATCATACAATATTCTTTGTTGTGCGTAGGGTTACCGCGTCTCATCTAAACAAAAGCTTTTACACTTTGTACGGTATAAGAGTGAGTATACAACAAAACACTTACCTAAAATCACTTACACTAAGTATTATCCGAGTTTATAAATGTACTTGTTACTCCCTGAGTAACTAACTACCAACTTCATATTGAAAACGTTTTTAATAAACGCGTTCCGTTTAAAAGGACTAGTGCGTTTTTTTAAGATTCCAAACTTAATAATAAAAAGTAGAAAACAAAAATTTTTTTAGTGACAAGTACTGTTAATGTAATTGTAAATATGTTAAACCATAAAATTACAACAGTGTAAGACAAAAGTAAGATTTTCAAAGTTTTGTGTAAGTTATTAAACACAAAGTTTCGTTTGAAAAATGAAGAACATGATTAGCACAACAGACGAGGCAAGGGACTGGGTGAGGAAGACGGTTTATTGAGGACAAGCTATGAAAAATATACGATAAGAAAAATGTGTAGGACATTCTTGAAAAAGAAACTGAGTTCCTGTTATGAGAACAATTAACATTGGCTTTCAAGTGTAAAAATATACCTGAAAATACAAGTATCATAAGGAAAATAAAGAGTTAAACAAAATAACTTTAGAAATAAAACTGGCCTAAAACAAAGAAAAAAAACTAAAGGTGTAAAATATGCATTTGACAAATTAGAAATAAAACAACCTTTTTCTATTTTATGTTGACTAAGTTATTTAAGTTAACTAAGACAGCTATTTCCTAATTTGCGATAAATAGAAGGAATATGACGGAAGAGGCAGTATCGCAATAGATCTTATCGTCTCCCAAGAGCGTCGCATTTATATTTCATACTGCTCCTGTAAGCTGTGGTTGCGCGATTTCTGGTGTACCATATAGATCATGGGATCTCAATTATTTTTTGCGTACATAAACAATGGAAACCGAGCTAGTGAGCCTCATCCTGGGCTTCATGCATTTCGTTTACCCAGAACATATTCGGTACCTATAATTCAAAATAATACGGGTAATTCCAAAATCATACTAAAACCCAAAAAGGTAAAATTTTCTTCCAGACAGAAAAAAAACCAAAACGTTTTAGCTCAAGGCGAGCTGATGGCAACCCTTGTGGTGCGGTATAGCCGTAGGTATTCATTGAGTCATTGCATGCGTTCCACAAAAGAAACGCCATTGTCAGAAAATGCGAACTCAACAAAAGGTGTTATCGTTGCTCCTTGGAGCAAATTGAGGTAATATTTACAAATGTATTCGACAAGTAGGTCAAAGAAAATATTCATTGTGAAGTGTGGACTTTGTTTTACAATTATTGTTTTTAACATTTGTAATTTTTGTGATAGGACATTGAACACGCCTATTCTTTAACTTAAAGTACTCCCAGGTTCAACCTGGTATCATAGTCTTTATTACAATGTTATAGAGATAATGATATCAACTTAATTTTATTCCTACGATAGTCTGTGTTTATTAATAAGACGGTAAAAGTGTAAACTAGGAGGTAGTTCCTAAACCATCCTTTATTATTTTCTTATGTGTAAAATTGAATTGCAATAGTAACTTGGTCTTTGAATCATGCCTGAACGGATCAACCATCATTGCGATGATGATGATAGAGTTTAAAAAAATGTTGAAGCGCAACAACTACCACTTGTTGGTCAATCTATACTTTTTTTCGGATTCTAATTACGCTAACTATTTGTGTAAGGAAAATTACTTAGCAAGTTTATTTTAATTCGACACCAATTCATACTTAAATTAGGACAACGCCTGTCGGGTCAGCTAGTTGGTCTATGAATATATCTTGTGCCTGAATTTAAGCTACGTTTTAGGTGTAACGGTCAGATAAGACGAGAGACGATAATTCAAACATTTCGTTTTCACGTCTACTCTTAAAAAGTTTGTTTGCAACAAATCTCAACACCCATTGCGCAGCTTTGTCTATTAGATATTTTTTTGAATGACTAATTTGTTGCTAATCTCGCGGCTTTTGCAACTTCACCGAGCTTTGCGGACCGAGCAGAGTGCTCAGCCCAGCTGTCTATTTGAACACAAACTGCTAACATGTAAACTATCCACACAAACGTAGCAAGAAGACGACTGGTTACAATTTCTAGTTCTGGTTTTTCTTTAAATATTTTAAACGTCACTAAATAAATGGTATACTCTACCTCCGGGAAAATATTGCGAATGCAACAACCGTTTCAGAAATCCTCTAGTATTTATTCGCAAGTAATACACAATACGAGTATTACTATTATGCAGTAAGAACGCAATATTCATGTTCAATATGCAAGAATACACTATCAATAAGCTTCCGCCTATCACGGAGACAGGTCAAGTGGAAAATGAACAAATCCTACTCTTTCATATTTCGTAATTGAATAAAATACATTAGAAGAATCATAACAAAATAATAAAGTACAATTGTCTCAAATGATCATTATTAACCTGCAATCCTATTAAAATGGACTCCAATGGAGAAAATACGAAGTCTATTGAACCAATTAGCGGAATAAACGGTATTGATGAAACAGTAACGAGCTAGCCATAAATTGGAGCGCTGTTCTTTGATTAGTTTGTTTTTTGTACGAATTATGGTAGTCAACAAAAATGTTGTCAACAAACGTGTTATAAATGTTGTTTTTGTGTCTCATAAGGATACATACTGATGCATATTTTTTTATTTCGACTAAGGTAATTGATTACTCAGACTAATGAATACCTAAACATTTTATGCAATTTCCCTTACTGTGTACTATATTTGAACATAAATCCACACTAAATATGTGGCAAAATTGACAGTTTTAAGTTAAATTATCGTTGATTTTAACGGAAGAAAAAAAAATTCATTATTTACAAACCTATTAGTCGTATTAAGCATGCATTGTATTAAGTATGTATTGTAAAATAAACATAGTCAACGATGCTAATACATAGAAATACATAAATAGATACCAGAATAAATTTAATAAACACCCAGAGCCGGAAATAATGACTACCAAATGTTCATCACATAAATGCCTGCCCCGTCGGGGATCGAACCCGAGCCTCGCGGTTGATCGGTGTAGTTAAGCGTGTACGCTAGCCACTAGACCAACGAGGCGGTTAACTAAGCTTAACACTCTTAAATTGAAAAAAAAATTCGTGTACTTATTCTACTTGGTTGGACTGGTTTTTAATAAGCTAATGACACACACTATCGTCAAACTCGATACTCTCTGCCTACCCCGTAAGGGACTTGTACCGTATGTATGTATGTATGTATGTACTATCGTCAAAAGACGCAGAAAAACGTACGTATCTATATTACAGAAACAATGACGTATATCAAAATATAATGGTCGGTGTCCATAAATTGTGGTACAGACCGAATGGTAACACTAGAAACGAATGACGCGACCTGCGCAAGCCACTGACTGGAGTACACACAGACACGCTCGGGTACAACGTACGGTGTCTCTTAAAATAATTGATTTTCGATAGAAGATAAAATTGAATTTATGGGTAAAAATTAATTATATCCACAATTAGTAAATTATTAAGAAAAAAAGTATAACATATATATCTGAACCTTTAGCATGAGATTGTATAGATTACATTCGGTAAGTTAGTTTGTCACAATCTATGACACTTTTGGTCTAAAAATGTGTTTCATACAAACAATTTACAGAGACGGTAGCGAGTATACTTAGCAAGTAAACTTGGCAAGCCGTAAACTCATGGTAAGAACTCAGGTAATTCTTGTCTCTACGTTGGTTACCTACTACGCACGGTATAACATTGTAAGTGTTGTGTGTACCCACTAAATATTTTGGTAAGAAATGCTGAGACGCTCTTCCACCTATAATATTTACCAGCTTCGGCAGGCATTACAGTGAAGCATGAGAATTCTTCATGTTGTAAAATGATAAGCGTACAATCTAACTCCATTAGTCTAATCGGAGTATTACAGACAAATTTTATTGCGTACTATGTGTTTAATCCTAATAAACAATTAATTGGTGGGCAATGATTGTGTTATTTCCGATATAATCAAATGAAGATAGTTAAAAATGCAAAGACTAAATATCTGCTATACATCTAAACAAAGAAACAAAATTGGCATTTTTAAATAATTAAAACTACATCCATAAGAATGCATAAACGATGTATTTACAACAAAATATTTTTGTAATTTTTTCCTGTCTAGCAGTTTGTCTGTCTTTGTGTTTGTCTCTGCTTGGCTAATCTCTGAAGAAACAGGACTGATGTTGACAGGACTTGGAGCTGACGTAATGAAAAGTAATTGATTTTTTTGGAAAAATTATCTGTTTTTTCCAACTTATCTCTGAAACGCCTGGATCGATGTTGACGGGACTTACACTGGCAGGTAACTAAGGTACAATAAGCTAATTTTATTTTAAGCTATTTTTATTTTACACTTTTATTTTACATGCGGTCGAAGTCTCAGGCAGAGTTGTAAAAATATGTGAATGAGAGATTTTTAGGTGACATACAAACGAGATATCAAATGCATTGTTTTTATCTCTTCAATGCTACATTATAAAGTACTAGACAAACAAATGTAATTTTAACATATGTCTTATTTTTTGTTACTTACTTGTTTCTGCTGTAGAAAGCAGTGCATGGCCTGTGTGACGTCAGCAGCGTGTACGGAGTTATGATATGGATTAGTACTGTGGTATCCCTCCTCTATCAGACTAAACAGCTTCCACGCCTTGGCCACGTCCAGTTTGAAGTGTGATATCAGGCCGTAGATGTGGAACAGGTGGATGCACAGGACCGGCAAACATCGACCTGGAGAAGGAAAATTCTATGCGGTTTCTATGTTTTCTTGCATTGGCAGCAGTTATTTTTATCTTTTTTTATGGCATAAGACAACATACAAGAACACGGCTCTTCTGGTGGTAAGAGACAACCGTTACCGTCCTGTGCTCATTGTGCGAGTGTTTACCATACCCTGCCGAAACATGACATCATTAGGGGCAGGAGTAGATAAAGCGGTTACATTTAAACGGGCAAGTTGCTGCACTGTGCTTAATCACATGCAGGCTTATTGGTAATGGCCCATTTAACCTGTGTGTTTGAATATTTCAAGCTATCAAGTAGGGAAATAGCTGTTCTATTCTACACAGGGGACACGGACCAACACGGGGAAAAGGCGCAATTAATTGTTAAAATTCACTCGTTTCAAACTGAAGTTTTTACATTAAAAAAAGTATCTTTACGCCCATATCCCCGAAGAGGTTGGCAGAGGCACAACCAGAGTACCCACGACTAGCCGACGACATTAACTCCCACAATGTGATAGGTTGCAAGCCTATCGACAACCGGGGACATATCCAATCCCGAGCAACGATTTTTTTTATAAGAAAATTAGAAAAACCCAATTCGAACCCGGGATCCGGGACTTCATGCAATCAAGTCCAACAATTGACCCGCTAGACCACAGAGGCGGAAAAGCATTAATGAAGTCATACATTGCAGCAGATACCATAGACACGGGAAAATTTAATAATTAAATCCTTCAGTACGTACAAACAATAACGATCAACGCGAGTCAATTCAACACTTACTGTGAATGAGTTATTGTGAATGAAGAGTGACGTTCGTATTAAAATAGACGACCATTATAACACCGTTCGACGGCAATATTGGCCCGATTTTGGTGTGTCAATATACTAGCCTCATCCATAAAATGGCCATAATAATCAATACTCTATGCACAAAATCCGTATTTATTGACGACTTTACCATTTGTGATGACTTAAACCATCGAAACTTAAGCGGCGTCGCGCTTTTTTTTTTTTGAATGGGTAAAAACTTCTAAAAGGACACGTGACTTGATCGAAAATTCGTAAGACGGATACAAAGAAAACAGCAGGCGCGGCTAGGAGAGGAAGCATCCCCCTCTTATTCTAAAAAGGGCGAAAATGTATGCCTGCGCCTGCTGTTTTGTTTAGACGGCGCAGGGCGCTTGCGCGAATGTTCGTGTTGTCATGTTTGTGTACGATAGCGTAATAAATTACCTAAAATTGTTTTCTACCACATAAATGACAGTAGTCTCATACTGATAATTAAAGCAATTCGTGCAAAATAATACCCTAAACATTCCAAAATATCAAAAATGCACAACGTTAATATTCAAGTTTATACTTCTGCCGGCACTCCCGGATTGCAACCCGTCGTTTTTTTTAAGTATACATATCTGATATGTATAAGTATAAAAAGCAAAGTATACCTATTAAAACTAGCTAAGTGCTGCATATGGGACAAAGTTTGCTAGGTCAACTCGTGTTTAAAAAAAATAATTAGGTACCTAATGGTAATTTGCTACGTAAAAGTAAATGAGGTTGATATTACCGCGTTACAAGTTTAAAAACACAAGTTATTCTTATCTATTATTCTATTCTAAGAATATTTAACATCCCTAATTGAATAAAAACAAAAGTGAAAGTTGTTACTTTGTTTTGTAAATAAATTTTCCCTAAAAATTAAAAGAAATACATTTTTGCCGTTAGTATTCCCTAAACATGAAACGATTGGCTCGAATTTTGTTTGTTTATTTATTTAATGACTGTATAACAATGGAAAACATTTGTTTATAATAATTAATTAAACAACAAGCCCAAATGTTAATTTAATTGGTCAGTGAAATTCCTTAACAAAATACGTACTATCTAAGCCATACGAAAATCTTTCAAATGCGACTTGTTGGCTATTAGGAAGCATTGAAGCAATTTTAACAAATCACTACCAGGGGAAGCTACTGGACTACTCATTACCCTGAAAAATGTAGCTCAAACATTTTTCTATTAAATTTATTGTTAATGATTAGCGCAATAAAACAAACAATACACTTGGTCGAAGTAAAGCGGAATAAAAAGTTTAATACAAATATAATATTTAATACAAATATTTGGGGGTCATTGGACACAAGCGTGCACGTCGCGATCTCTGCTAGTCTATTGGACTGCAATTCTGGCTCGAAAAGTCGCTCAGTGCGAAAAGAAGCAGATGTGGCGATGGGGAGAATGTCAAATATACACGTGGAATGAGAGAGGTGGAATGGAAGCGAACATGAATGAATTGATTGATGTATTGGATGAGGGATGCCTAACTGTGTGTAACGGAGATTAAGCGAAAGGATACTGATACTTTTTACCGGGGAGATCCCCTGTGGCAGGTTGGCTCTGTGGTCTGGTGTATCGCAGAGCGATAACGTAACTAAGCTAAGCTGGGGTAGGTATCATCTTATCGTCTCGCTTAGCCTCAGGCCTGAGAGAGTACGGTTTGGTTGGTCCAAGACTGCTCTGGGTCTGTATTAAGCTGGGAGGGGAGCGAATTTTTGTGGTAGTAGCCTATGCTCCGGTACACTCGTCGTCAACTCATGATCTGGAAAAGTTTTGGGATTCTGTGAGGGATGTTCTGGATATGGTTGAAGAATGAAAAGAAATAAAAGTGTGATTATATTGTGTGATGACTTGAATGGTTGGGTGGGGACACGACGGGCCGGATACGAGGCCGTTCTTGGAAGCTATGGTGATAAGAGAGTGAATGATGCTGGTAAGTATATTGTAGATTTATGTGTAAAAAGAAATCTTGTGTCTAACACAATGTTTCAGCATAAGGACATACACTTATACATGAAGAAGAAATGATAAAATGAGTATGTTAGATTTGATTTGGTTTGATTTGGTTGATAGTCACCTCCGGAAGTGTTTAATGGACACGAGAGCTTTTAGAGGACTAACTCTTAACACGGACCACTACTTGGTTACTAGCCAGTTTAGGGGTCTATTTAAGAAGTGAAAGCATTGACGAATAAGTGTTCCATTTAGAGGCCTTGAAAGGATTAAGAGTGAAAAGTTCCAAGACCTGAGTGTAGGAAGCATGGATGAGAGTCAAGTCCGAGACAGGCTGGATAGTGCTACCGGACTTTGAAATGGATGACTGTTGGAATGTTTTGAAAGATAGTGCGGTTGATGTTGCGAAAGAGGTATGTGGGAGTGCAAAGATGAACTAGTCTACGAATGGTGACGCATGTGGGATGAGGAGGTAAAAGCCTCCGTTGAGAGAAAGAAGAAAGCTTGGCTAGACTATGTATCATGTTTGCAGTCGAATGACAGTATGAAAGATTTGAAGAAAGAAACGTACCGTTGTTGGAAGAATATTACCAAACACTTAGTGAGAGGGAAGCGCGAAAGGGAAAGTATGAAATTAGAAAGCAAGTTGGCTAACAACTTCGAGATGAACACCAAAATCTTTTGGAGTAAGGTAAAAAGTCTCGGAGTTGTTTGTCTGCTTTTGTTGGACTGTACAAGTTACAGGGCCATTAGTTTGATCAGTTTAGCATCAAAAGTGTGTGGAAAAATAGTTGAAAGGAGGATGCAAGGGATGTCCGATGGAACATTGTGGGAGGCTCAAGGCTGTTTCAAGTCTGGAAGAGGATGTACGGATCAAATGTTTTCGCTCCGCAACATTGTAGACAAGCATCTGGCTGTGGGTCAGAAAGTTTTCTGCGGTTTTGTGGATGTCGAAAAAGCGTTTGACGGGGTTGTACGTAAACAACTTTGGGATATTTTACCAGATTATAAGATAGACGGGTACTTGCTGCGTGCTGTGCAGTCTATGTATTTAAATTGTGAAGCATATGTGCGGGTGGACGGCAACATATCGCCTTGGTTTGATGTCAGCATTGGCATCAAGCAGGGCTGTGTGTAGTCGGTACGCTTGTTTATTTTGTATTTGGACAAATGTCTTTAAAGGTTAAGGTCTATGAATGAGGGGTTATGGAAGGTGGTTGTAAAGAAAGGGGCTTACATTTGAATGCGATGAAAATTAAAGTTATGGTTTTTTGAAAGAGACGAAGCCAGAGCGGATGTAAGAGTGTTAGTTGATGATGTGGTGTTGGAACACGTGAATTAAATTGTATATCTTGGTTGCATTTTTAGCAGGGTCCATCCCTGCTAAAAATGCAACCAAAAAGTATACCGCTAATGTAGAGAGGAGAATGTGTGCAAGGAATGGTGTGAATGGAGTGGTGGGTAGCTATTTGAAAATGAGGTTTTGAGTCAAAAAACTAGACTCGCTTTTCAAAGTTTTGTGATTATCCCAACGTTATCGTATGGAAGCGAGAATTGGGTATGTCATAAAAATCATGAAAGTAGGATAAATGCGATCGAAATGAGAGCGTTACGGAAAATCTGTGGAGTGGCACTCGCTGTCCGCATTCGTAACAGTGAGATCTGAAAAAGAGTGATATTGGAAGAAAGTGTTGGTGTTAAAATGCGAAAAATGCTCCGCTGGTTTGTTCATGTGGGAAGAATAACGGATGAAAGATTGACAAAGCAGATATACAATGCGAATATGGATGGATGTAGGTGCCCAGAGAGATCAAGGTTGACATTCTACAATCAGATTACTCAGATATTACCCGAGGGTGGAGGGTATGAAAAGGATGAATGTGAAGGAAGCCAGACAGGTTTGTCAGGATAGTGAGTCTGGCACTTTAGGAAGACTACTCTGACCGAAGTATCGAGCACGGATGAATCTGGGGAAAAGTCTAGTGTAGTATGTATACAAACCAATCACATTGGTCAAAGCTTTACTTCAACAAAATTAATAACTAATTGAATTGATTTCTCTGTAGATTTCCTAGAGGACATTTCAATAGCCTTTTATTTTTAAGATCAATACCGATAAGTTACTCGCCGACGTTTAGAGAACAAACACTAAAAACCTCAATAACAAAACCTAATTTAGAAGAAAGAAAGAAAATTATTTATTTGCGGAATATGTATGTACTTGAGATGTTACAAAAATATTTAAGTATATCAACATATTCTAACATATTTTGGTGTGTAAATATTTTAACAAGCGGAAGCGGTTTGAGCTAGCATTACATATATATATATATATATATATAACATTGATAACCAAACTTATCAATAATTATTTTAAGGAAATTCAAACCAAGGTGTGTTCGTTTCCGGACGACGGATTTTCATTAATTAAATTTTTTTAAACTTGGTCAAAAATGATTCAGTAACTTTTCTTTGATACTCAAGTACACACGAACTGACGTATAACAAGAAATAACATTAAAAAAGATACAGAAAAAGAAACAGACATATATGTATATGTATCAAATTCTAATTTTAACACAGTATTTCAAAAACATAAGCTTGTGTTTTAAAGGTTAAAATAACAAACACAACAGTTTTATATAGCACTATAAGAAATATACACGTCCAAGTCTTTAGTACCTATTGCGTATAGTGAAATTTTTAATGTTACGATAGTAGTAAGAGATTTCACCAGTTCACCATATGTGCCACATGAGCGTCTCTTATTTTTTGGAGTTGGTTAAAAATAAGTTTAATCAGTCCCAACGTAAATATATTTATCAGTACGGAACGTAGCAACAAACCTTTTGCCCTAACCCGCTGGCGATTTCTACCTGAGCCTCCTAAAATAATATAAACATGTACGAAATCGATTTAAGCGTACATTTGATCGGCTCTTGACGAACTTACCTTGCCAATGTTGCCATAAACATATTTTGTTGCTATTTTATATTTGTTTAAATTAAACTACGAAAAACTTCAAGCTATTTATAATATAAGTTTATAATATAAGTTCGGTATATAATGTATTTGTAATATAACACATTCGAGTTAAGAAAATAGTGACGTCATCGGTCTAGCAACAAGCTATACTAACTGTATCGCAGAATTGATCAGAGGGGTTGCTAGATGTATAAAGCTTTTGGAGGCGCTTTTATATATTATATGAAGCCAAAAGTTAACTTATTGATGCCCACAAATTCATCCGTTTAGTTACACGATTTAGTTGTTCTGAGGAAACCCGTTGATATATCGTGATGAAAAAATTCCAAGGTCTAATCTAAAATAAATAAGAATCGATTCAATGTTTTTGATGCCAAAAAGGGAAACTTCAAACTTTTGTTTCATTTCAAATATTTAAAGCGAGTAAAGAACGTAAAAAAACAATACTGTAACTAAATATGCCCAATCGCTTATACAAATACAATGCAAGGACTTGACATGTTCCCGCTGCATTACTGACCAAAGCTTGAGGAAAAGCGGAAGCGGTGATGTGGGCGAAATGTTCCAACTTCACATTTATAGAAATCAATTAGTATCTCTGGGTACATAACCACAAAGAAAGCACACCTCTTCGGACAAGAAGAAATCTGTCTTCTTGCCAGGTAGCTCGTAAGATTAAAATGTACCGGACCAAAACTAAAGACTTTTTCAATTTGTTTTCTTTTAAAACAACAAATTAAATTAGTTATAATACCAAATATTAAATAATTTATTTTTCTAGAATTGCATAAAATATTAGGAATAAAAAAAATCTGGTATGACGTATTTTTTTTCTAGCAGCAGTTTATTCTTTTAATTCAACTGACTGATTTTTACGAGCACACGGCACTAACAGAGCTAATCAGTATTCCTGATCACCTTGATGGTTAAGTAATTGACATGTGGTCTACCTATCGTTTTTGAATATTAGTGTACGTATTTTAGGTCTGGATCGTAATATATCTACTTGCCGCTGCAAATTATAGAACAAAGTACCAAGCCCGCGTCTGTGTGTCTGTTAGCAATAAATTCACTAACTCAAGAACTACTAAACTCACCAATAGCTAAAATAATTCCTGATAAAGACTTAGGTGTATAATTAAATAAATAAATAAACATTTTCGGACAAATTATACAGATTGAACCCAGTCCTAAAGTAAACAAATACAATTGTGTCATGGGTGTAAATCATCACCGGTACATCGAAATATTTAAATAGGTACCAGAATAAAAACAACCACACCCAAAGATGCAGATGCATCAAGGTGTTGATCACAAATATGACTGACCCTATTGGGAATCGAACCCAAGACCCGCGGTTAGTTAGAAGAGCAAAGCGTGTACGCTAACCCCTCAACCTCGAAGTGGCTATATTAACATGTAAGAAAATTTAAGCCTCCCTATGGGCTTTCATCGAAAACGCTCCCAAAACTACTATTCAGACAATGGAGGGATTTTTCCTTTTTATAAATCTACGACAAAGTCCACCTTGACTCTTCTTATTTTTTTTTACGATAATGGAAGGCAAACAATCAGACGGATTTCCCGATGGTAAGAAATTCAAGCCGCCTAGAGACACCAAAGGTGGTAATAGTGCGTTGCCAACCTGAGTAAGTATGTAAGTAAGTAAGTAAGTTTACCGGCTACCTTACCCTCCGAACCGGAACACGTCAACGGCAGGCATTGGACGTTGTGGTGGTAGGAATAAGTAAAGCGGCAGGATCAATCCGGGCGAGTCGCTGCGAAACTCTACAACCTGGTAGGTTGTCACGGTGTTGGTGACAGTAAGCCTATGCTCGCCTTTTACTAGCTGTCTGGCTGGAAGGCAAATGGTCTATTCTGCACAGGAGCCCGGACCAACACGGGGAAAACATGACATTTTTAATGTTGTCTACATTATAATAAAAACTACAGTACTCAATCTAATGCTTAAAAAGTTGTCAGAATATGTGTGTGAATTTATCTAAATGTACAACTTTTGACAAATTAAATATATTAGTTAGGTACCTTAAACAATTCAAGCAATATGTGATACCCATAGTAATTTAATTGAATATCTCAGAACTTTTCGCGATATTAAAAATAACCGTCTTTTTCGATTCGAAGCTGACATTCCATCAACACACTGCTACTCCCTGTTTTCCGACTGCAACACAAAGCAGCCATGGGCGCTGGCAGCAGAGTGCAAGGGGATTCAACTGCACCCCCTGTCCGGAAAAAAAGTAGATAGAAAAAATTGCATGACTGAACTTGCGGGAGAGTTATGCTTTTCGAGACTACGTATTCATGTACGTTTGTGTTCGTATATAAATATGTATGTTGCTATACATGTTTATTTCGATGTTTTATATTAGTTAACAGTATACGTATAGATGGAGATGCATCCCCCTGAAAATAATCTTGGCGACGCCCACGAAAGCAGCAATATACAATGATATTGGTGCATACATAAATACACACAGCTAGTTTTCTTTTACTTTTCAACATATATTTTTTCTTTTACTTATAGTTATTTTTACGTAGTTAATCTACGAACTTTATTTTCACACAGGCCACATGACCTGGGCAGGGTCGGTAGCTCAACTTCATATTTTTAGGTATTGAATCAAACAACAAGCAAGAATTAAGATTCCTACGGCCAATTGGATACCATACGGATGTAGAAAACGTTAACGCACCAACGTCCACTTGTCCGTTGTTTCGTCGCATCCGCTACCCGTTCCGCTCAGCATGTAAGCGCACCCTTAACGACATAAACAACGGACGTTGTAAACAAAGTCATGTATTGTGAAGCAAGTGGACACAACATACATAACAATTTTTTACTGCCGTATCTAATTGCCTAATGTTACGGATTACTAACCTTGTACCGCCGAAACCGAAAGACAATGTTAGAATTTACAACCAAAAGTTTACTTTTAATTATGCGGCCAGCATAAAAGGAAGGTGTTGTGTCCTTGTGGTGACCGGAAAATTGTGCCCGAGTAAATACCGTACGAGGCAAAATCGAATCCTTTGCCAAATTCATGAGGTATGGGAGGAATATAAATATTTAGAAGTGTTTGTTATACAGAATTAAATGTGTTACGGAAATTCCTTGCCATCTGTGTCATATTGGTGAAAATTAAAATACTTTTTATTATACGAATTAAGCTGTTATAATAATTTAAAACCAGAAAAAATGCAACACCCATTCATGACGATAAAATTTATACGAAACCATCTATAAGAGATATAAGTAGATATCCCTGGACAAGTTACACAAATTGAATCTAGCCCCAAAGTAAGCAAATTATATGCTTGTGTTATGGGTGTTAGTCAATGATGCAAATACATAGAAATACTTTAATAGATATCAGAACAAATTTAATTAACCAGATCCGGATGTGCAGACATTTAAAGGTTTATCACACATATGCCTGCTCCCATCGGTAATCGAACCCGAGGCTCACTATTAGTCGGTAATTGATTTTTTTGAATATATGAATCTAAATCAGAAGGAACGATTTTTCCGTCATTGGTAAACCGATTTTAATTTTTTTTTATTTGAAAGAGCGTACTTTCCAGATTTCCACAAAATCTATCTATCTAATATATGATTTTTTGTACGTAGATGACATACTTATGGAAATCGAAGTTAAATTAGGCAGATAGCATATTTGTAGGATGGTTATCGTATCGCTGCCCAGAAGCGTGCACGTTACGAGACGTGACGTGATTTATGTGTGAAAAGAAATCTTCTTCTGGTGTCCAACACAATGTTTCGGCATAAGGCCATACATTCAAAGGTAGTATGGATGATGTTGCAAAGGAGGTATGTGGGATGCATGGTGGGATAAGGAGGTAAAATACTGCGTTGAAAGAAAGAAGAAAGTCTGGCTAGACCAGGGGTGGGCAAATTCATTTGACCGCGGGCCTGAAAGTTAAAAAAAATCAAATGGCAGGCAAGTAAATTATAATTATTCTTGAGGCGGGCCGGTTTATTAAAACACCTAAAAATAGCAGTAAATATAAAACGGATTATAAAACGTTGGATAAAGATAATAGGAGGCATTTTTTATTTTACAATCCTTTATTAAAATAAAATCTATTTATAAGGTCTTAACATATGAAATACGCATTATATATGTTTGAAGTATCGATTCAGTACCTTAATTGTTCAAATTTCAATAGTCTATTAACATTTCGACCATTATTTTACTTTTACCACCGTTTCCAAACCTAGCTAGACAGGAGAAGAAACGGCGAAACAAACTCCTGCGCTCCCAACATTCTGCAACTAAATTAATCATATTAGAAATACTTTATGATTTATTCTTATCTGCAAGAAAATCTTTGACACTATAATAATTTTTCTCTAAAAGTAAGTTGAATATTTTTTTTCGAAATCTGTTTAATGGAAGTGATTTAAGATTATCAAGAATTTTGTTGTATATACGAATTGACATGCAATACACATTATTTTTGTAAATGTTGATTTTTTGGTTAGGCACATGTAGTTTCTCACTATTTCTAAAATGAGACAATATGATGAATACAATGTGATGAATGTATACCTTGGATATGGAAAGTAGAGTGTGTGCAGGAAAAAGAGTGAATGGAGCGCCATGGAAGGTATTTCAAAGCGAGGTTTTTAATCAAAATGCTAGATTCGCTTTGCATAATTCTGTGCTTATCCCAACATTGTTGTATGGAAGCGAGAATTGGGTATGTTAGAAAAAACATAAGAGTATTCCACAATCAGATCGCTCGGATATTGCCCTAGAGTGGTGTTAAGAGTCTCCGTAATTGGCGTCTTTGTATAAAAAGAGTAATGAATGTGAAGGAAGCCAGACGGTTTATCAGGATCGTGAGGTTTGACGCTCGATACTCTATGCATACCCCGTAAGGGACTCGGCGTTAAGATGTATGTATGCATGATTATTGTACACGTTTAATGCTGCCGTACATCGACAAATTCCATACAGGAGTAGGCATTAGCATAATCACCGCAGTAGGATGTATTTCCGAAATTCGGCTTTTATGAAAATTAAAATATTTTGATATTTTATTTCTATATATTTTTTTTATAAGCATAAAATTTGCTGACTTTGAGATAAACTCAACTGATGTGATTTGCCGAAATGTAATATAAATGTAATAAATAAAATAACATTTAATTTACATACAATCGAAAAACAAAACCAGACCATTTTATTGTCGGGTCAATAAGGAAACACCTCCGCAAGACAGATAACTGAATACTATTGTATCTTCATAGGACGAGATTTCTGATTCGGTATAGACGGCATTATATAGAACCTTTTTCGTCGCACTCCCAATCGAGTGGGGTATAATTGAATTGGTCTTTCATGTTTGTGTCCCCTCTTTGAATTCTACTCCAATTAGAATGATCCAATTTAGCCTGAATTTTAACATTCTGTATTAACATTTCAACACAAACTGGTTATTCAATCAACTTGAACTTTTAAAGTGTATTTGACTGTAGTTTAGTAGATGAAAAGAAGGCTTATTTCAATCGCAAACATATCGAGGATATTCCGTATTTTATTCAATTGTCGATATTTTGGCCTACTTAGATACCGTCCAATAGATGGCCAAAAATATCGACAATTACAATAAAATAATAATCAAAAATAACATTCATGAGTAAAAGATTTGTTTACAAATGTTTAACTTGAGAAATTGCAAAAGCAATTTGCCTTTAAATCATTGGTTGATTTTTATTAATGACGCTCATTAGCAGAATCCTAAGTATAATATCGCAAGAATGAAGATTTCGAGCTATGAAATGTGGTACTACATGTATTTGTAACTCGAACGAAATCGCTAAAAATATGAAAAATAAATGTCATGTTTTGACAATTTCTGTGAAATGCCAATTCTTTTGCCGCTCTTCTCACTACTTTTTCGATTGTCAGCTTTCGAGTTGAAGAAGAAAAATTTCATGTTACTAATGCAGATGTGTCGGCGCGGGAAAACTACGGACGAACTACGTATTTATGTCGGACAACGAGTTAAAGAACAATTCTCAAAAGCCGTCTTCGTAAAAATTTCCAATAAAAAGTGAACATCGACCTTAACACGTATCTACTTGTGAAGTGTGAAATGGGTTTCAATATTCAATTACACATAGCATAAAATCAATAAATTCATAGCTGGCATTACGTTCGCAGTAATTGGAAATATTTACACATGGGCGACCTATTATATTATATCTCAAACAAAGACTATTTCACCACGTTTGTTGCAACGATTCCATATAAATTAATTTCAGTCGTGGAATCGAATATTTATGTGAACGCTATTGTTCGATCACAATTCCCTACGTGTAGAATTTACTGGTATTACTTACACATCCACAGTAGCTATTTTATCATAACGGACACAATAATCTGGAAATCCAAAATTCATAAAAATCCCGGAACTTTACGACAGATTTCATTGATGCCTTGACAGCGACGACTTGGTACGTACGAGCTATACGTCTCACCCCGACTGGTACCAAGGGAACCTATCTTGTCAGTGGTCGCAGTAGATGGATTCAAGCATAACGGTAGTCGGTGTAAGAAATATGACAGGTCGACTATGATAATTAAGCACGGCAGATTATGTTGGGGTTGGACAATTTCATAACCATGTTGCCTATATAAGAATAAATGCTATTTACTCATTTACATTTCATAAAAAAAATATACAAATATTTTAAATTTTGCCTATTCAGTTTTACCAAAACTTGCCGTAATGATATGTTGCGTTCCCCGCAAGTTAGGGTATCTTGTAGAATTGCTGTATATTGATCAACAAAAAAAAACTCACCCATAACCACTACGTTGTCCTTAGGCCACGGTTGTCTCTTACCATTAAGAGAACCGTGTGCTTGTTCGCTGACCTATCACAGAATAACACCTGCTATAGTTGGCAGTATACAACCGCCAGCGGTCACAACAAGTACAATGATAAAATTCTCCATATCAAGTTCAACACGAGTATTAAATTAAAACTCCCCTGGCTCCGGTATGAACAGCAGTTTTAAATTACGATATCAAGCGAGAGAGAAAAACCTCCGTCACATATGCATGAATTAAACTCAATCCAATTACTGTGACGCTCCCGAATTTAGTGACAAAGCACTGCCTGCAGCTTCACTGGGACATGAATGTACACAACGGCCGGTGAATGAAAGTGCATAGTTAATTACTCGCCTGCTAGTGAAGGGAGAGATCGTTATCATCTCACGTGTCAATTAGATCTACACACAGAATAAGTCACTCTCAAAAGAAACCCAACTTTAGGTATAAAATGTTTGCTGCCTGCCTGCGCGGCGCAACTTTGCAAAGTGAACAAGAAGTCTTTATTTACATTCTGTCAAAAAAGTATCGGGAATGTTTCTAGATTGGCACAACTGTTTCCCATTTTGGCGGGGAATTTGAGTTGTATTTGTTATTTATATTAAATGCAGTGTGGTTTTTATTTATATCATAATATAATGTGCACTGCGAAATTTCTAATAGACAAAAACATCGAACAAAAAGTTTGTTTAAAAATTCTTGAATTTTACCACAATGAATGCTTACGTACAAGGCGATCTTTGTTAACGAATTTTTGACCAAACCCTGAAATAATACCATCAAGCAACCACCATACTTACCAGATGGCTCCAGCCGACTTCTTTCTTTTTTTTTTAACTCAAATTACCAATTCGTTTTCATTCGGTAGAAGTCTTAACAGAGAATTCGCCACGAGAACTTAACTCCGAAAACATCGTTTAAAAATGTTTTGGTGATGATGGCCGTAAGTGTGTCGTTTCTGTAGGAGCATGCTTTAGAGGTGATAAAATAAAGATTGATGAAAAACAAACAGTTTGTGTATCATTATCTTCTATATTCTTATATATATTCTGACAGAGTAATTTACATCCTAAATCTATGGATATACTCGTAGGCTCACATTGAGCTGAGCGTCGCGGTCGCTACTTGGTTGTCAACTTGGGTTGAGCGTCAAGACAACATTCCTTGGAGGCCTACTTGTACTTGTAGGACCTTAATAAAAATTCAAATTTAAACGGGACCTTTTAAATTGTCACATGCAATAAAATCGCTGTCGGTTTTTGCAGTTTTACTGCGCTTAAATTTTTGACTTAATATACATAATTATATCAATAATATCTTAAGTTAGTATCTCGTTATCGAAAAACTCTAAAAGAATGCATTGATTTTTTTTAATTCTATCACAGTTTCCCAATATCAAGCAGGTACAACAATAATAATGATAGTGCGGGTGAAGGCTCTTAAGAACTCCTAGTTTAATGTAATCTAATTTCGTTAAATAGTTTCTATAATCTGATAAACGAAAACTCAACGAGTAAAATAGTACAAAAATCAGTTATTTCGCTCAGCTTCAATCCTTTTTAATCTTTTTCCTAAATGCAATGTAATCTTTGCTCGACGTTCGACAAATAAAAGTAAAATGGACGATCCATTTTAACGGTATTCAAACGAATTCACTGTTCGCTGGAAATATTTGATACTTACGGATCGGATTAGCGAAGCTAAAAACGATCCAGTTTTGATTTGTTTCAACGGTCAACCTGGTATCGGAATACAAACATTGCAATTTATATTGTTCTAACACAAATAATGATGATGATGACGACGCAAGCCGTGGTACATACTGGTCAGTTGTTCAATTTCTATTTCATCGAGATAAGGTAGTAACGTAAGTAATAAACAATATAAATTTATACAACTTGTGTTGCGTAGTTCGATCCACCGTATCCTATGCAGATAATTCATTCATAAAGATAATTCATGTTACAAGTTCATTTGTTCATGTGTACGATTAAGTATTTTGTAAAAACTTCTCACGTAAAAAAATTTGGCATATAAATAATTTTTACTTTAATTAGTTTTTGACATTGGCGTCAGCATCTGCTAGTAACTAATTGCGTTAACTCAGTGACTCGAAGGGAGTCTTGACCTTCGAAACAAAAGAATGACACCTTTTTCTATCTTTTAAAACTTGACTATCGCTGAATTTGTAAACTTTTACAGATACCTGTCTGTACTTTGTCTCTCCAGTGATATCTAAGACGATCTACCAGATGCCTACCTATCAGACGACCCAATATGGTTTCTTGGACACTTTTTTTTCATGATTTGCTTAAGAAAAAAAATTTGGTTAATGGTATTGCAACTTAAGAAGCGGAAGCGTTGGAATAGAATAGAGTAGAATACATTTTTATTCAAACTAAGTATAAAATATGCAATTTTTGAAAGTCATATAAACATTTTACATATAAATTTACAAGGGAATCATTTAAAACTTAAATAAACTAGCATCCAGGGTGACGGATAAAATATGACGTTAAAACAAATGTCAATATATTCATGTTAACGAAAATTCCAACAAAAATGACAAATAGTTAATTTATTACAGCCATGATTAGCCGAAGACATTAAGTCTCACGATGTGATAGGTGTCAAGCCTTTCTCCAACCGTACACATATCCATTCCGGGGACGTTATTTTTATTAGAAAATTGAAAACGTACATTTTCGCAAGTAGTCAATATAAGTCAAAAACCAATATATCACTTTCAGTGCACTTTTCACTCTTAATTCAGTGGCGGAATTCTACTGCGAGAATCAACGGACACAAATTCAACCTCCAGGTTCAACTATTCATATACAGGCACCGTGACAAGCTGGAGCAAATAAAACTTAGAAACACGCAATCAAAGTTGTCATTACTTATGGAAATTCGCAGGAAATAGCAAAATTTTTAGTACCTTACAATTGCAACGACCCAATGCCTGTTAGCAAAAGTAATCTACGAATTGAGTGTGCTTATCCGAATAGTGTTGATAGTCAGATTACCCAATCTACTTACTTACGGCCAATATTAATAATCTATCCTAATCCAAAACTTGCTGTCCAAGATTGATATTATGATCTATTTTTATGTTATCGCTTGCCAATTACATATCTGTGGACAGGATAAATATGGCAATGAGTTGTAGGATAGGCCGGCGGATAAGCAGCTATCTAGATTGCTTGAAATCCATCTTTAGAGAAATATTATTTACATTGGCCGTTAGTCTTTCAACCATAATATATCAGGCGCTTGGCATTGAGTGCTTCCTTTTGAATATTAGGAAGGAAAAAGTAGAGTTTGGCAAGAAAGGTGGAAGAAAGGGCCTAAAATATAAATGAAAGTAGGATCGAAATTAATGATGCAAATCGAGGTAGTCGATCGTTAGATCAATTTTAGTTGGTTAATGGTTACTACATCAACATATTTAACTCCTTAGGGCCACTTGCACATTCCCGGGTTACATTTGACATTGAGTTAAACTGTCAAATATAAGGTAATTTAACTCGAGTTAGACGTTAACTCAGTGTTAAATGCTTAAACCAGGAACGTGCAAGTGGCCCTTAGTGTTACTAACTCAATGTACCGCAATTTCTAGAACACAGTTTTAACAACTGCTCCATTCCAGCAGTCTGTGGGTTTTCCCGTGAATTAAGACTTATCTCAAGATCACTTCTAATCCCAGCTTCTACTATTTCGTAAATTATTTGGCAACGCAAAAGATTTTGCATTCATTCCAGATAATTTAAACTATAGCAATAAAACACCATGTAAGTTTAATAACATTTTCGGTTAAATAAATGGTAGTATTTAAGATCCAATTATTGCGTATTTGTAACAGTCATGTCTCAACTCAAGCTTAGACTATTCCCACGTGCAATCAAACAGACCTAAAGTTTTTGAAAAATGATTAAAGTTTACAACTAACACAGTGTACAAGCAAAAGTAACCGTTAAACTTGCAGACGTGGTTTAAGTTCTCCGATCCGGTGGTAGTTTAAAAAAAATGTCGACGCGCACAAATACCACTTGTATGGTTCATGTGAATAAAGAATATTCTGATTCTGATTCTGATTCTCAGTTTACGTCTGCGTTTTCTAAAGCACAAAAAAAAACAATCTTGCCTCTAACATTTTTTTAATACTTATTATGAATTTTTAGGGGAACAATATTAAAAGTCAAAAACCGGACAGCGTATACCGCAACACTAGTATTACGAGTACCTACAGTCATAACATCTATGTTATGTATCCTCTCAAATTCTGTACAATATTTAATTAGTTATAGTTTAGAATATCGAATCACTACATAGTACAAAACAAAGTCGCTTTCCACTGTATCTCCCTATTTATGCTTACTATTCAACGGAAATTGTTGCGGCTCTTTTTTTAAATTTAAGAAAAGGTTCATAGGTATCATAACAGAAGTTTATACATCCACACGAACCTGGGGCAGGATCTTGATAACTCTTAAATTACTGCGATTTAATAAATCAGGGTGTAACTACGTTGATTCAGTCATTATTTTCTTACCACAGAAGAACTGTATAAAAGTTAGGCTTACAATTTAATCACTTCAAATTTATTTGCTTTAAAAAAAATCGATGAAGGTAAAGCTACACTCCCTCAACACGTAACAAACCACATCGCAGGCAATTTGCTTATACTCAATTATTTCCATTGTGACATGAATGAGTGTAATCAGCAAAAATCAGTGCGTATATTGAAATCGTTAATTGTACCCAGAGACAGGCGGTATTTTCACGCCGGCCAACATTCAAATTGCCATTTCAAAAGCGGACTATTGAAAATCCAAATCATTAGCATGTGAATTTCCACATAATTTCCCTATAACGAGTGACTTTAGGCCTCGTATTTCGTATCAAATAGCTTAAGCTGCTAAGCTGGAACGAGTGCAGTGTAATATTGGAAATGCAAATTCTACTCCAGCAACGTATTTAAAGCTTAAACTAATATCAAACCAGGCAGTGGTACATGTCTTCACTACGAACTAAATTATGCCTACTACTATTTTGCCTATTACATTTTTACTATTTTTGATTTAAAACAGATTTTGGTAGAATATAGGTTTGATTTTAAGTTGAGTATTTCGTTATTAAAAAGTAAAATACTACTTGAAATTGGCAAGTAAGCATACCCAAGAAAAATGAACAAACGGCTAAACCGACAAAATGACGAGAACTTGAAAATAATTTTAGTTTCAAATACCTACAGAGTACACTTCTAACTCCGCCGACCAACCACGAGGCCCGGGATTCAATTCCCGACGGGGACATGCATTTGTGTGTTGACCATTTAGATGTCTGCATTTCCGATTCTCTGTGTTTATTAAATTTATTCTGGTATCTATTGAAGTATTTTTATATATTAGTAATTAGTATCTTTGACCAACACACATAACACAAGCATAAATAATTTGCTTAATTTGGGGTTAAATTCAATTTGTGTATCTTGTCTAGGCCCTAGGAATATCTATTACTTATTTATTATATTTTATTGTAATGCTCTCTCCAGTTTAATAAGACACTTTTCTTTCTTTGATCAATTATATTTTATATCGCAGCTAAATAAAAGATACTGAAGAAATTTAAACTTTTAATGTGACTGTTATATTGTTCCAGTGATGCAGTAACATGATAAAGTATCAGAAATATGTAGCCACTAACTAGGTAGGTAGTACAAAGTCTGCAAATAGCTACGACACCTTCCACTTTTTTGAACACCTTAATTTCATTCTTCTATTGGAGACCATCTCTTTCTAGACGCTGTTATGTACTCAGTTAAGTTTTATATTTCAATGAGTTCCTGGATGGTTTGGAAACACAATTGAACAAGGTAGGTGTCGCTACTATTGGAATGTCACCAAATTAAGGCAATATTTAAGTATTACAAATTAATTGTAATACTTAATTTTGTCCGCAGATCTTAGCTGATAGTTACACACTAGTAGTTCAATAAATTAGACGTTTAACTTTCGTGTTTAATAATTGTAAATTTACATAGAAACATTTAGAAAAATGTCTACATTAAAAAACCCGAGCACGGCGCGATCGGTTTTAATGATTCTTTTAATGTTTTAAAAATTTCATTACAAAAGTGGTTTACAATTACAAACATAGCACAAAAGCAATAGCCGTAGCCTATATATAGTCTTAGGTAATTCAATAATTTTTCCCTGAACAACACATACTGAGTTCTATAACATTTCAGAAACATCACCAAGGTATAAACCCTTATTAAATACAGACGTACGAATATATTATATTAATAATGTAAAAACGATTTGAAATGGCAGCAGCATACTTTGTGTGCTCAATGAAGTGGAAGATATTGCCATTCACGACAAATGTCTTCCACTATGGAACCTTTCCGTCTAGAGTTTTACACGTGTCTGGAAACTGGGTAAAATAAATTATTTTTTTTCTGTAACGCAATAAAGGCGCCACTTTTATAGTCCCGTAGAGTTGAGCCGTGACCACAGGTACTAACGTGTACGTTACGAAGTTTTAAGACGACGTGTACAACATTGAAACGCTAATGCTTAATTATACCAACTAGCGTTAGTTTTTTGATAGCAAAGGAGGCGCAAGTGCAGTTTGGTCATGCTCGTACGATGGTAAGTGATCATGGCCGCTCGCGAACACCGACAGCATCAGCGGCAGTACGCACTTCAGGAATGAAGTGCGTACTGCCGCTGTTCACTTCGTTGTGTTCACTTCGTTGGGAATACGGATTATTAGGATTATAGATAAGGCTACTTATTTTACTTCCGAATATAAACAAAAATCATTACCAACCATAGGCAGCAGGTTAACTGTTTTAAGGTAAACTCTTGTACTTTTTCACAATGTACTTTTAAGCACTCCATGTTTTACTTTAGCCAGCAGGTTTCACTTTTCACAGCAACATTACAAAAGTTTACCTAAAAAGTGTGTATACATGGAATTCCACCAAATGCCTACGATTCTAGTATAATAACTATAGGGTGATCGTTTTCTGAATTTCTATAATCGTACAATAGTCTAATTTACACCAATAGACAAGTTAAAAAGGTGTTTTTCCCTTTGCAGAATGATAGTATACAGGGCAAAATAAAGGAAAAAATAAAGGTACTGTAAAAAACGCACTTGTCTCCCTACACATTTTTGAAAAACATCTTTAAGTCTGTACTTCTTGCTATCTTTAAAAAATAGTTGCTTAACATTATACATTGTTAGCAGACCGAACATCTTTGCAGTCTTGTGCAAGATTGCGAACTCATGGCATACCATACGTCTCCAATTTGACTGAAGACTGTAGAATACAGGGAAACCACTTAATTCCTAGGATAAGGAATATGTTTAGTGTCAAAGTCCTTATATAAACACTTGTATATAAACAAGTTACAAAACACAAAACGTAGGGATACGTTATCTAACGTTATCTTGTACGGTTACGTTATGTTATCTTGGAGTACGTCTCAATGGGCAACAAGGGGTTGCCCATTGAGACGTACTCCAAGATTCCTCTCAGTAATAAGTTTTGACACTTATCCGAATTCCAGACCAGACATCAACAAATGAAAAATAACTAAATCATTGCTACTAATACACAGTAGATACCCCAGACGAGGCAAATTAGTCTGCAGCGTGTAGTGGGTGTTAGTCGACGCCACTCATACATAGAAATACTTGAAAAATAAAACTGAAATAAAAGTGATGAATGCTGTCGAAATGAGAGCGCTACGAAAAATCTGTGGTGTTACGCTCTCTGACTGCGTTTGTAACAGTGTTATCCCGGGAGTGAATTGAACGAAAACGTTAGTGTAAAAACGAGGAAGGGCAAGTACTATTAGTTAGATCATAATGGCAGATGAAAGATTGACAAAACTGAAAAACAATGCGATTGTGGAAGATTGTTACTAAGTTAACATTCCTCGATCAAATTGTTTGGGTTTTATGAGAGAGTGGTATTGAAAAGTTTACGTAGTAGTAACAATGACACTTGGCAATTTATACTTTCACATGGCACGAAATAAATAATAAATTAAAAAACAATTCCTGGAATACAGACATCTTGATGTTTATGACACAGATGTTCCTCAGTCAAAAATCGGAGAGTCGGATGGTCAATTCCGGTAGGCGTAGGCTACCTTTCAACAGGAGAGGTATATGTAAATAATTCTTGACAATAAAATCAAACAAAATAGTACTTATTTATTGTAACTGTGCACAGAAGTGAACTCTGATTTTGATACTATTCAACAAATTCAAATGAATAAAAATCGAACGAATCTAACTCGAATTTAAAAATAGGTTGAATGAAAGATCATTGCTGGTAAATGGTAAGAATACTAAAGATGTTAAAGAGGCGATGCTAATACGAGGTCGGGATGTTAAACATCTTACGTAATACATATTACTTGAGAAAAAAAAAACCAAAAATACTAAAGATCCGATCTGTATATATTTTAATAAAATTATATAATTCGAGCTCAGAGAAACAAGGTAACGAACGCAACTTTTATTTATAATTTTAATCGTCATACATTCGACGTGCTCCAAATAGCTCATAACTGAAGCTTGACATCGCGGGATAATAATAATCAATATGTAATATTCTGTAGGGTTGCCAAAAAGTAAAACAGTTTAAGTGGGTGAATTTTTATTATAAATCAAAGTTTGTGTACTAAAGTTATTTATTACTCCCGCAGGAGTTCGTTTACATATTCGGATAAATGCATGGTTCCGTTGCATCGTGAAACATGGACAAAAATTAAGCAGGTTTTTACATTTATAGTATACTAGCTGTTTACCGACGACTTCGTTGGAATAGAACATTCTATTTCAGATATATTTTACAAAGGGTAGCTTAGATGCATCTATGTAATGCTTAAATCTACCACTGCATCAGAACGCGGCCTCTTACTAAGATCTGGCGAAAGAAATTCAAAGTGCTTGGTTTTTTTATTTTTTTTAATATAGTTTACAAATAGTACAGCAATTACAATGCACAAACAGCGTAAAAGGTTACGCTATTTAAACAAACTTTCAACCCTACTAATATTCTTTGGGGTTGATTTTTAAAGATACTTTTGCCCTGGGTTTGAACTCTAGTATTGTAACTATGTATATGCAAATCAAATATCACCAACAAAATTAGTTCAGGGTTTTGCCATGAAAGCGTAATAGAGGGACATACTTACGTATTGAGAGTTAAGTAGGTACGTACTAATAAGTATTATATGGAGTTTAGATTAAGATTAATATAATTAATTAGATTCAATATTGCGTCTGTCGTTGCGTCTTTTGTTTTGTCGTCTAGCGTTTCGGTTGTTGTATTCGATTTCATGAGATCACGAGGTTCTATCCACGGGCCCTTCAACAAAACGAATTCTAATAAAAACGATGTTGCCGTGGATTAGATACGTTCCCGGTTGGCGTTAGGCTTGACACTAGTGGAATTTAGTGTATTCATCTAGTCGTGGGTGAGCTAGTTGTATCTGTCTGCCACTTCAGGGCTCCGGGCGTGAATGTGCTTTATTTTTAGATTCAATATTTTTTATATACAAAATTATATAATTTGATTATTTATATATTACAAAACATTTCAACAAATAAAAAAAACTACTTATTTGTACTCAACAAGCTTCAACGTTTAGTACGAACAATTTTAAAGATATATTAAGTTTAATCCTATCTAACCGATCGTTTACCATCGTTTCCAAACCTGACCTATAAGGTGTGATGATATGTATAATTTTTTAGACGCTATACATATTAGAACCATGTATAACTATTTTACATATCTATTCTATAGCAAATTCACTTTAGTACTAAACATTAAAAAATTATTAGCTTCGCCAGAGTATTATTTTAGTGTTTTTAAATTTAATTTCATAAGTTTAAATAGGGTTACAAATTAGCTAGTACTGTCGACAACCCTGAAGAGGAGTCGCACGAGCCAAGTCGTATATAAACCAATAGTAAAGCGTATTAACGAGACATCTACAAATGTACTGAAAACGACCTCGTACTGAATCGTAAACGTATCATGCACTTCATCTATGCTCTAGACTTTCCCGGTCACTATGCTTCGAAATAAACCGTCACTTATTCTTTATTTGGAGATATTTTTGCTATCACTTGAATAAAATTGGAGGTTGTGCAGCTACCTCAACTGCACGTAAATTTACATCGAATTAAAATCATAATACAGATGTGGCTTATGTTTAGAAACTCTAAATAAAAGTAAATGAACTTATATGTAGAGACAGTTACTTAGTCGTAGATAAAGTGGAATTAAAATTACTTATTAGTCTGTAGAATAGATCGTAATGTACATTAAGAGGCTTATCCAGAAATATTTATCTATTTAATAGACCAGAAGCAATGAAGGTAAAATTATTTAAAAGACTTATGCTACGGTCCAGAGGCTAACTAAGCGAGAAAGTTCAAGACGGCTAGATTTGTGTGAGATCCGATAGAGCGGTACTTAAGCCACTTTTGATTGCGGCATCACCGGGGCCAGCCGGTCCGAGGAAGGATTAACCTTTTAAAGAAGATCAATGTATTTAAATTAAATTCCATAACGCTCTCTGCATTTGTTCGACGAGAATGCGGAAAGCTGTTCTCATTGTTTCTTAATACGAGCTTTTACTTAACAGATTCTTTTAGGATTTGAGTTAAAACCGGCAACCGTAAATCTACATCTAGTAAAAAAGTGAGCGCAAAGAAAATCAATGGAACAGTTAATTAACAAATATTAAAAAAAATAATATAGTTAGTATTGTGTATGTTTATATCAAACATTATAGTTATTTAATTTTTAAGCTTTCGCAGGTTTAGTTAAAAATCTATTTGCAGTAGGACATCGTCACTTGGGAACGTTGACCAGTATCCTTTACATCCAAAAAAATGTAAGATAAATACCAGAATAACAATAGACAGAAGTTATTGACACTTCGATGTATAATAGCTTGTTGCGACAATTTTTTTCCACGAGTATAAATAAAAACCGTCACGCCCACTGCGCAAAGCAGGCTGAGTTAAAACTGGTATACGGAACTATGATTAATCATTGATATTGCGTCTCATGATATCGTAACACCCATGTGTTCCCGCCAAAACATATAATAATATAAAAAAATAACTGAATACGCGTATTGTGGTTAAACCCGACGGGACACGAGGGTTGGCATAAAAACTTTACGCGCGGGTGTGTGTCGGTCTGTGGCATCACTACCTTTTGAACAGATGTACCGATTTCGACGTGTTTTTTTTGTGTTTTTTGTGTGTTTGAAGGCTTTCTAAGAAGAAAAAGTTCTAAGCTATATTACATTTATAAATTATTTAATCGTGTAGCTAGAACGGACCAGCACACATACTACAGCAAGCTTCGCTGAATATATACTGCACTAGTTATCACTGCACATTGACAACCGTACAGTGCGCAGCGGTAACAGTGAACTGTGTTTCCTTTTTATTTCTATTTACTGAATAAAACTGAGTGTTTATACTGGCTAAGACCTGACATATTAATACATTAATTGGCAATTTATTACAGCTTACAAGAGTTTAGCATAGGATTATGATGTTCAATGTACAGAAACCGTAACAGCGAGGAATGCAGGACTAAATATTTCCTGCATTCAATTTATACGTCGCCTATTCAAACAAGATTGTCTAAAACTATTAAAATATTTATCTAACACATTAGCAAACAAACATATACACATATAATATGTAATTGTATAACACTTAAGGGTTGGGTTTTGTACAGTGACTTTTTTTAGATTTAAATATTTTATAACGTTCCGTTTGAAATAGAGCAAAGGTTTCGTAAACCTGAGAGTTTCACCCTGTTTAGATTTTATATAAAAAGCTGAAAAGCAATGGCGGACCGCATTGGCCGTTTGATGTCGGTGGTGATGACTCAGCACTGTATGTGTGGAATGACGTGAATGAATGTGGAATGAGCTTTCTTTGTTTCAGATGTGTCAATGTGCTTATCTTTATATATATAATTCTTCTGTGAGTGTGTATGTCACTGAACTCCTTCTAGACGACTGGACCGATGTCGATGAAACTTTTTGTATGTGTTCTAGGGAATTCGAGAATGGTTTAGATTCACAATTTGGTCCACTGGAAAATGTTTTTTTTTGTGGCTAAGAACTGGCTAGCCAGCGCCGAGTGTAGTTTTACACGAACCACTTGGTGCCACTTTTGACCCTTCTATAACTCAAAACCTATTTAACGTAAATACATAAAACTACGTGTGTGAAATCATATCCATAAGGACATCAAGAATCTTAAATTTCATAAAGCTAGCTCAAACGGTTATAAGGATATGAAGGTCAAAAGTCGTAAATTTTAGTACCTACTGAATGACTGACTGACATACCTATAGTAGCTAAATCTAACCTACTTCCAGATGACCTAGAAGGAAGAAGTTTGGAATCCATTTCGGTAATTATGTAAAAATGTAGGAAAAAATCGAAAAATAAAAAAAAAGTTAAAAAATAGGGAGGGTCCTCATACAAAAAAAAAGGAGATGTTAGTAAAGGGCTAGTGAACGGATCTATTGAATTCATAGAGAAAATAATCTGGAATGTAGATAGAAACAATAGTGCACGTAAAATTATTATCAAATTTAATAATTTAAATTATGAACTAGAACGTGTCAAGACTAAGTTAAAGATATTAAATAATGTATACGTTCACCGGGAACAGTTTCCTATTTGCTTAGCTTACGCTATTACCATCCACCAATCTTAGTCTGGACAGCGCTCTTCTCGACATAGGCACTTCGATATTTAGCAGAGGACAGGCCTACGTTGCTCTCTCCAGAGTTAAAACACTAGACGGAATACACCTATTCAATCTAGACCCTGGTCAAATTCAGGCACAAGATAGTTCCATACCAGAATATAACCGCCTGAAATCGTTATATCGCCCGGACTTGGCAAATTTAAGCATAAACAGAAAGCGTATCAAAAAGGTAGCAGATAATGAATGGGCAATGCGCATTATTATCTTTAACATTCAAGAAAATGTAGAAAATGACATAAAAAACAAAACTATGCGAAAACGCAAGAAAAAAATTGAAATTACATACCTGCCTGGTTTTCTTTACAAAAAGTAATGATATCCCACCAAAAACATAAATGTAAAAAAGAAGAGCTATGTTCAATACAAAAATTATGCTTGGCTGTGAACTCCGCGGCAAAAAGAATGGAGATCTTAATGGGTGCCAACAAGTTCTATGCAAAATCCAAATAATATTTATTTATAGGAACAAAATAACATTATGATCAAGTACGAAACTCTGTTTCTTTGCTTTATTCGATACCTATAACAAATGCTGTTATTTCAAAATAAGAGATCTAATAGAAGGTTAGATTTGACTTGGCCAGTTTTTATCAGTTTTTATAATATATATGTTGAATATTGTTATGAAATAACTGATGTAATGAACCTCTCCTATTCACATCATTCATCAATTCTGTAATTCTGTTCCTATCCTCCCTCTTCCACCTTTATGCAGACGATCTTCAAATTTACACCCACTCTCGCCTCTCGGAACTTCACAATGCTATTACTGTTATTAATAATGATCTGGTCAGTATTGAAAAGTGTAGTAAATCTTATGGTCTTAAACGTAATCCAATCAAGACTCACGTCATTATTATTGATAGCCCCGGACTTATTAATAAGATAAATTGGTCTAGTGTACCCCCTGTTAAATTGAATAATGTTATTATCCCATATAGTAACTACGTTAAGAACCTAGGTGTTGTTATCGATAATACCCTTTCTTGGACTAAGGAGGAGGAACAACTACAGGAGGTCAGTAGGAAAATTTTTTGTGCTTGGAATTCGTTGAAACGTCTTCGCTTTTTGCTCCCGATTCCTACCAAGATTACGCTTGCTGGTTCCCTGCTACTTTCAATCTTAGATTATGCTGACGCTAGCTATGTAAATCTTACTGTTGAGCAAATAAATAAACTCGAGCGTCTTCAAAATCTTTGTATTAGATTCATATTTTCATTGCGTAAATATGATCAGGTTTCCGAATTTCGTGCTAAGCTCGAGTGGCTGCCTATTAACGTTCGCCGGAACTGCCATGTCCTGTCTCTTCTAAACTCTATTCTCTTTTATCCATTTGCGCCTATTTATTTAAAAGAGAGATTTAAGTGCTGTAACAGTGAATTAAAATTTCTCAGGTCCAGTGATAATTATACTCTTCAAGTTCCCTCTCGTAACACTTATTACTATAGAAGTTCTTTTACCTCGCAAGCAGTGAGGCTTTGGAATTCTCTTCCCGTAGATATCAGGAGAGCTTCAAATATTAATATTTCAAAAGTATGTTAAAGCGTCACGTCTGCGTTCACTGTGATTAATATTTTTATTAATTGTTCTAAATTCTAATACCTATAATTAAAACAGGTTTCTGCTTTTAGGACGATTTATTTTGTCTATTAGTAGATGAATTTTTATATTTTTAACAGCACCGTTACACAGTATTCTGTTAAATCTTGTTCCATACTTGAGGGTTGCCTAGAAGAGATCGCTGATTTGGCGATAAGGCCGCCTTTGTGTATCTTATAATTTAAGTTTTATTTGATGTATTTGTAATTTATCTGTATTTGGTGCACAATAAAGAGTTCTTGTATTGTATTGTAATAGTATTATCCTTTAAGCTTCAGAAGCG
>NJDD01000764.1:599361-691343 GCA_002245505.1 Calephelis nemesis
TCTGTATTTGGTGCACAATAAAAAGTTCTTGTATTGTATTGTAATAGTAGTATCCTTTAAGCTTCAGAAGCGGAACGCTTTTCATGGAGCTTTATAGCGGACTCGTAAGTCTTGTAAGATACAACCGGGTTTCAAAACCAAAGGGCGTAAGCAAAGCTACCAATAGCTTTTTTTCACTGAACCTTTGAGCAGATGTGGATCAAGATGGCGAACAAAAATAAAATTTTGAAAAATTTTCATCAACGTCGACTTGTGCAAGCAAAGATGTGTCACTCGAGCTTTTAGATAACAGGAGCGCGATGAGTCGGTGCTTTTGTCGCATAGCGGAAGTAATGGAGTGACTACTTTCTTTGTTTCAAACATTGCTAGCTGATGTGCATTTTTCACAATAGCTGTATCCTTTTAGCTTTGGAAGCACGAGAAAAGCTTTTTGTAGAGCTTTATTACATAGTGCAGGGAATGGTGGCGCATTCGTTTGCAAAATTGTTATAATTCACATTTTTTTTTTAAAAAGTCCGGGAGGTATCCCTGATTATAAAAGTGTAAGATGACACTTGATATCTTTTGATGTTATTGTTTAAACAACGAAAAATTAAATAAGCAAGAAAAATGCATTTTTTGCAATCATTTTTTTTTTATATTCATTACAATATTTTGAATGAAAAAAGTCCTTACACCCATTATACCCATTAATTGTTATGAATTTTTTAAAATTGAAAATCACCAAAAAATCTGATTTTCTCGAATTAAATATAATATACCATAAAATTTAAAATGCTATAATTTTTCATTTTTTATCAAATATTTAAACTATACTAAACAAAGTAACCTAAGTAGATTTCAAGAATTTTATTTTGTTATATGTTTTATTTACGTTATAACAATACGCTTCTTACGCGCATGAGAGAAGTTTTGAGAGAGAAGTATTTTTATCTCACTACACTATCTATGTATAAGATGAGTGAGAGAAAGACCGATGACACGCTTGAAACAGTTTTTGCTGTTTTTTAGCAATAATACCTTAAAAAATTTATTACTGTTTCTAATATTAGCCTATTGAATTTTCCAACTAACAATTTTGTATAATGAGATTTTTATTAATTTTTAAGATGTTTTATGCAATTCAATTAATTAATAAAAAGGAAATAAGTGTATCTGATAAGTGAATTTATTGGATGCCGCCAAATCTTACCTGATGAGATTACGTACCACCGCTTTACCTTACCAAGACTCTAAATGACTGCTGATGCTTTAACTGAGTTTTGCCTGTGACGACTAATGACTATATCTAATCTGATTTAACGATCTCGAGCGACTACTTAAGCCGCAGAAATGGCAGTTGTTTAATGCACAAATACGGTATTCAAGTGAACTTCCGAGGTAGTCCCATAGCCCCTATCTTATTTTGAATGACCAATGTGCTTGCTGCTAGCCTCCCAGTTTTTACAACATTCCCGGACATTGTGCGGGTGAGCAGTGATCAGCCCGAGACATCACTATTTAGATAGATTGGACTAAGCCCTGCAATGTTTGTCAATAAGGACTGTCTACTGGGAGACTCAATCTGGACCTGGTGATGTATTCTGGTTACTGGACGTTATGCGCCAGACGAAAAAGAGTTCTTCTTCTTCACCGAAACCGGCAGCGACAGTCTTGTGAGTTGCTGCTTGTTCCGGGGTTGGACAGGACGCCGATTGGCGTTTGCCGCAGTTATCGGATCTCCGAGAGCCGGTACATGAATAAATCTCCTAAAGTGTGTGGGGTCGTCCGCGTCGTCCGCGTCCACCAAATCTGAATCTAATATGAAATTGCAGGAGAGAAAATTAAGAAAAATACCCCTTTTTGGGTACTTATCTATATATATATAAATCAATGCCACTTTTCGTTGTAATTTTATAACTCAAGAACGGGTTCACCTATCCAAACCAAATGTTTAGGCTTTGTTCGGACTATTTACTAGGTAGAAGGTTTATGTGAAGTTTGCATAAAATCGGTGAAGCGGTTCTTCATTTACCACATTTTTTGAAACAAATAAATTCAATATAATGATCCGCCAACTTATTAATGGGTATTTTTAAGTCAAATCGAAACTTTCTTTAGCTATGGGGATTGAGCCGTCATATTAAAAAAATAATCAATTTTTATTTAAAAATAAAAAAAATTAATTTCCTGAACAAATCACACGAATTGAATCTTACCCCAAAGTTAGCAAATTATATACTAGTGTTATGGGTGTTGTTAGTCAACGATTCTAACATATAGAAATACTTTAATAGATACCAGGATAAATTTAATAAACACCTAGACCCGGAAATGCAGACATCTAAATGTTCATCATACAAAATATGTCTGCCCCCGTCGGGAATCGAACCCGAGCCTCGCGGTTGGTCGATGAAATTAGGCCTGTACGCTAGACACTCGATCAACGAAGCGGTCAAAAGGCGGTCAAATCAAAAGATGTTTTTTTTTTATTTTTTGTTTTGTTGTCATTCATGCGGTAATATGCGCAGCAAAGCACGAACCGGGCCGCTAGTATGATATACCTTTAAAAATGAAAATTGTTTCTTTACAGTTTTACTGCACTAAACTTATCAGCGAACCCATTCGGTTTATTACATACGGAGACATCGTATTGTAATACAGACATTGATTCTCGTGTCTGACACTAACCATTGAGAGTTAATCCATTCTGAGGTATGACACTAATACGCCAGGAAATAGACTTATCTCGATACATTACGTTCCCGATATAGCTATTCCATCAGTAATTGAATTAATGTTAGTTGGCCAACTGCCTACCTATCAGGAAATTCGTGAAGGAGGTATATTTGTCACTAACAGTGTTCGTGACCGGTTCTGCTGCTAGCGGTTTACCCTTGTCGTGTTCCGATTAGGAAAGGAAATTTACTTATGAACACACGAGTCAGTTTGGCATTATGGGTTTTAGTTAGTTTTTAAATCACGAAATTCAGCATATGCATTCCCGGACCATAAATAAATAAAATAATTTGCTATACTTATAAATAGATTATGATACAAAATAAACATAGATATTTTTAGTAATCCACAACATACTTCGTTGAATACTGAAACGGTGTTACATTTTTAAATCAAGGCTTTTCACTGTTTCTTTGTAACTTTCAGTACTTGGCTTTCAAATACAAAATCGTCGTTAAAATTAATAATTATGTTTCACAAGTTTAAGAAATAAAATAATAATAGTACAATAACGTATATCATAAAAAAGTGTCAATATGAAATATTTATATAACGAAATTCCCCAAAGTGACGATGACTTAAAAGTACGATTTCATTCAGCACTTCCACGAAGTTTAAGTATTGTGTATTGTGCTTGAAAGTTGCCAAACGAACGTACAAAGAGTTAAATAAACGTGACATTTGACGAGAAATACAAAAACATGGCTGTACATTATCATTTACACAAACTTTTCATTTTTACGTACATGTAAAGAAGAACAAGGACTGTAAAATGAACCTCTTTTTTATGATAAGACAACAATTATTTGCTAACAAAAAAGAATCACACTAAAGAAAACTCACACGTGTCCCCCTAATGACTTACGGATACTTAAAATATAGATTTGTCAAGTTTTATACCGCTTTGATTTGTCCCTTTCCCTAAAATACAACAGATATTGGTGAGCCGCAGTCCTGTGGCCGAAAATAAAAATGTCATATCTACATATAGTTATAACAAACCCAGAAAAGTGAATTTTGTACATTGAAGATATTTCTATTAAAAATAACTGGTTTTAAAACCTATTCCACAAGCACATCATTTTGTTAGAGAAAATCGTATAATTTGTTTAAAGATATTTATTTATTTCAACGTCAAAAAAGGACTATTTTTTAAAACACATATATTTAATATTAGTTGTTGCTACAAATGTCCCTAGGGACCATTTTTCGTGATAAAAACTATCCTATGTCTTAATCCATGTTACCCTTTATGTATGTGCCAAATTTCATGAAAATTGGTTCAGCAGTTTTCACGTGAAGGAGTAACAAACAAACATAAAAACTTTTCTATTTATAAAAATAGTAGGATGAAGTTAACGTAAGCATATTTCAGGACGAGAAAAAGCTACGGGCTTAAGTTAGAATCTCATAAAATTGATAATTTTAATTTCAAACTGCTTAAGCAGGAACCTACCGCTTCAATGAAAACTTGTATTATATTTAAACTCTACTTAAAAAGCATAATAAGAAAAAAAAATACAGAAAATCGAAATTCCTGAAAGTCTCAAAGTAACTTCACAACTTGTGGCACGGCACAACTTTCTATTTCCTGCGAAAAGCGCAGCAAAATCAAGATATAAAACAAGTTCAAAACTTTCAAGGTGCATGCTGTTATAATCTGATATATAAATTATCTGTGGTCTAGAGGTAAGTCGACGGACTTTGACTTTTTAAGGTCTCGGGTTCGATCCTCGGGTTGGGGAACAAAAAAAAATAGAAAATGTATTATATATAACTTTCTCAATTTTCTATCAAAAATAACTTTGACCGGGATCGGATATGTGCCCGGTTGGCGATAGGCTTACCACCTATCACAATGTGGGACTTCTTCGGCTAGTCGTGTGTGCACTGGTTGTGCCTCTACCTACTCCTTTGTGGATATGGGCGTGAAGATAGCAAACCTATTATAATTTGTGAATAAGTTATGGATGAACTCTATAATACATATTAATACGTTTAAATAGAAATACATCAGTCTCACTACAAAAAAATAAAAACTCATTGAACAGTTATTTTACTAAACACTGTCCAAAATTGAATTCTCAACAAACTACATGCTACAACTGCACGCATTACATACCCACTTATGTAATGTTAATGGTCGAATGGGTTTGTTTATTTTTTTTTTCTAATGATAGCAACAGAAAGAGACAAAACAAGTGTCGTGTTGTCCGATAAGCAGGCATATACACGATGACAATTTTACAGACTTTTAACCTAATCCTCTAAAAACTTTGGCTAAAAATATCACCATTCATGTCCGGTCTAATCTGGCATGACTGACATTCCATCTCTTTTCTCTTTGTTTCATTGGGAAAAGAAAACAAACACTTAAAATAGCTTTAATTGGACAATAGCTGAATTACCACTAGTATTTAGTAAAGTAAGTAAGGAGTCTAAATCTTTTTTGTCCATTTATTTGTCTGTTTGTCCGAAAAATTTTGTGTAAAAAGCCCAGTTCGATACGGACACAAGTTAGTTATCCTCATAGCTAAAGTAGTCTCACCGCCACATCTAATTATAATTATTGTTTACATTAATGATAAAGAAAAGTAGAATCCATATTTTCTAATGAAATGCAGATTACGTTTCTGATGGATAGCTAATACCTCTTATTTGAAGACAGCCGAATAATAATTACCAGTCACTGTAAGTACACTCCGGCTTCCGTTAATTAAAAATACTGAGATCGACGGTATCACAGACGAGAGATGAAATCCGCAGGTTAATAAGTGCTCAAGAACAAAATACAAACAATGTAGAGTATGCCTTTATACAGTACAGTCTATTCAAATTATTTAATTAATGCGCTTGGGCCGCTTTTGTTGAACGAAAGTACCATTGTGGCTCAGTTATATGATTGCAATAAGGAGTTCACATATTTAAATCTAAAAAAGAAGTCTAAAAAGTCAAAGAAAGGTAAGTATAAATTAACTTTTTTATGGTTATTTAGGTACTCAACAACATTATAACATCACAAATAAGTATAACAAAAAACAACTTTTGAATAAATTATTGATATATTTAAAATATTTACAGTTATTTTTTACCGTAGAAATTCAACCAACAATTAATCTTCTATTGAAACCATCACTAACGGCCGAGACGTAAATTGACATTTAATCTATCAGTAAATCAGAATTTTATAACGACAAAATGTTGACTTAAATACTGATTAAAATATAGTTGACGTCTCTGAGTGCTGCCGTAAGTCTTGTACTGTATTAAGGATATCTAAAGTTATTGAGATGGATTGTAAATTGTTTATTCGCAGAATAAAGAAGTTACAACAAAATACTTCATCATACCAATGTGTTAAGGAAACATATAAGATAAGTAAATGTAACTTATAAGTATTTATTTATCTTATAGGATACATTTAAGATGATTTACATTTTCAACATATATAATTTTAGAAATTCGACATGCTATTGGGAGAACCAATAAAAATATTGAATAATAGTAAGAAATATACCAAAGGTCGTAGCGTATTTTTGTTACTTGTGAAACTAAAAGAACAATCTTTGTACGTCTTGGAATATTTGACTAGCCGCTACTTTCGAAGCGCTTACATTGCGCAGTATGTACGTATGGTTCGAGCACAATCGTTTAATATTAATTCAGGCGACCTGCTTCATTACATCCTAGGCCGAGTGTACCAATGTTTGTAGGAAAGTCGAAATACAATCTCCTGCAAATAATTTAATTAATGCACTTTGAGACAGCACTGTCAAAGAGAAATGCCCTGTCAAAGCGAAAGGGCTCTAATGAGAGGATTTTCCGAGGATGGCGACTGAATGAAATGTTTATAGAAATTAATTAATTTTACAGAAACATAGCACAATGAGAAAACTTTATATATTTTTTCCTGTAAGAAATTAAAAAAAATATAATACACATGCAAATCACGTCTGCAGATGGAGCTCGAGTGGACGAACAAGTAGATATCACCATATTTTCAAACTAAACAATACAAAAATACATACACAAAATAAAAAAAAATGTCTGTGGAAATTACTCAGAAAAATGACTACTCCCAGTCGGCAAACGCCGATACGATTACAAAAAGGTTTGACGTTATTGGCTTCGGGTTGTATTTAATCTAATAAATATTTAAAATATTTTTTGGTGGACTCACGTGGACTTTCAAAGTATGAAAATAAGAATTTGGGAACAAACCTATATTACGTTTAGAAACCTACTTAGCTGTCCATAGTAAAAAGTGTTCGGATATAGCTCGACGAACTAATCACGTGCATGCGTTTTCAAAACGAAACAGTTGTAATTTTTTTAATATATTAGAAGGCAAACAAGCAGACGGATTTTCTAATGGTAAGAAATTCACGCCGCCTAGAGACACCAAAGGTGGTAATGGTGCATTGTCAAACTGAGGCCGGGATGTTGGGTCTCGAGCAAAATTAAATTTAGTGGCTTCCTTATCCTCTGAAACGGAACACGACAACGGCAAGCACAGACAGCAGCAGGCTGGCATAGGCATGGCGGCAGGAATAGGTAAGACGCTGGTACCGATCCGGGTGAGTCGCTGCGGAACTCTACCACCTAATCAAATGTCCCGATGTTATTGACGGTAAGCGTATGCTCGCCTTTTGCGCGCTGCCTGGTAAGGTCTATTGTGCAATGCAGATTTTTATCTGCATTTTGGCAGGGCAGATGAAAAATTTTTTGGACAAAACTTCGTTTTTTTTATTAAAGTTATTACGAATTATGAATCAACTTGACTATTGACATTATTCTCATGAACGAAAACTCATTTGTTGATGTAGAACTATTAAGGTTTTGGCAAATATTTGAATCATGTGTCGAGCTGTACAATTAGAAAGTTTCAGATGCCGCATGTGCTGGGGAGCTAGACATTTACATTGGTATTATATAAAAATTAGTGAGAAAAAATAAGATATAACCTAAATTCAAATTTTGAGCATATAGGCTGGAACGAAGATCGCCAGGGCAATGTGAAGTATGAATCATACATTATTTCGAACAATTCTCATACCTATTTTTCGCAGTGCGACTAGAACTGGAACTAGTCTGTAACTCAAGTTTTTTACATACCTAATTATTCGTGTACTTTAAAATATTTTATTTTATTCGAATATGCTTATGTGTCATACAACATATAGTGTGTAATATGAATAACGGAAGGATTCAATATCTTGTTAAAAGATGAATAATATTATTGCAAACTAGCCGAACGGGCGAACTACGTATCACTCGACATTTACAGCTACTAACAGTTTGTATGAGAAATAAAGTATTGTTTTCCAATGTTCTCTGCAATTTTCCAAAATTTTCTATTCATGAAGATCTTCTTTTGAGGTTATACAAGAATACTCGAATATTGGGCTGGATGTTAGGGCAGCCGTTAGGCTGTTAAAGTCTAATGATCCCCATAAACTTTTGTAACCTTACTCGTCATCAGTTCCTCCTGCCTTTCTATGACATAAAGGAATCTTATAAATAGACCAATAAAAATAGCACATGTTTTATGTTAGCGCTTTTTTCACACGAAAGTTTTATAAAAAAAACTGTCTTAGTCATGTGAAGTGTGCATTTTACATGAATAAAGCAAAGGTAATCAACGCAAGCAGCCGGCTGGCGTCACGGCCACTGATTGGATGGCTTTCCATCGCGTGTGGTTAGCATTCAGGAACACCGGCCATTGTGTGCAAAAAATAATTTTATTTTTTTAACAACATTTTAATACTGGCAGCTCATTAATTGCCTTGTAATTTTCTTTTAAAAAATTAAGGCTACTGTTTCAGCGAATTCAAATTTGACTTGTTTTATTTTGTAGGAACGGACGACGAACGAAGTGGACGAAATTCGTCCATAACACATTTTAATTATAAGTTATTCAATATAAATTATTAAAATATAATGTTCAAACATTATTACGGTTCTAGTGTAATTATCTTTTTGATAAGAACGCCATCTTCATTTATCAATACCAACTACTTTGTTCCCAAACAGTATGAACATAGTTTGACAGCCATCTGTGATCCAAAGTTTTTTCCTGTAATCTAAGTCATATTTTAGAAGAAGTTTGCGATACATTTGATCAAGTGGTGACAAGTTTTTAAGTTACAAAGGGGGTGTAGCTCTGTTGTTTAGGCATGTCCAATCGGTAGACCTCCCACGGAATTCAACGTCTAAGTTCAAACAACTTAGCTGGCGGTCGCGGACCGGCACACTATCCCGTGTGTTTGTCGTGTAACGGCCAATATTAATATCCAAACCTTATCCAAAACTTCCCGTCCAAGATTGATATTTTGATCCATTTTTATGTTATCCAATTGCCAATAACATATCTGTGGACAGGATAAATATGGCAATTAGGTATGGGATAGGCCGGAGGATACGCAGCTATCTAGATTGCTTGAAATCCATTAGATTGAGGTACATTATTAACATTGGCCGTAAGTGTTTCTTAACATCATGAAGTATGAATGTTTGTTTGTCATTATCACACTTATAATTCAGGAATAGCTAGACCAATTTTAAGATATTTAGCGTTTTTGATTTGTCCTATTATTTTATTCTTAATAGTAGTAGAATAACTATCAAATCATTTTAAAAATTAAATTAAAAAACTCACGTGGCTAAAGATAGGCAGTACGAAGTTCGCCGCGATAGTTAGTAAATAATAAAGTGAGCAAAGACCCGATGCTCGAAATAAATTTGACAGCCGTTAAATCGTCTAGTAGTTAGTAGTTTATTCGAGAGGCGCTCGGTGCAATATCAAGGGTTAAGTTTCAATTTCGTTTGTAATTTGTAAGTTTAAGTGAGCCTTCTGTACCTTAGAAATATTATTTGTTTTGTTGGTATACTTAATAATGCGTAGGTATTATTGTTTATTTGATCGGCTTTAAAGATAAAAAACATGTAGGTATACATTATTATAATTTAAAATTAAACAAAATTTATTTTTTTAAAACAAATGTCTACATTAAAAACGATTTATTTGATTTTTACTATACTTAAATTCAAAATTAATTAAAAACTAAAAAGCGTTTTTTTGAGCAAATTGATACCTATTAACATGTATGCCGATATATTAACATGTATGCCGGTATATTCACAAAAGTATATGTATTATTATTATGCAGAAAAATTAAAACAGTATATTAGAGTTAGACATAGACATCAAGGTATATTCAACGAAACCTGAAAAAAATGTTTTCGTTTCGATCGAATCCGAATTTTAAGATATCCATGTACCTAAACAATCAGAACCAAAACATAAACCTTCCTAAGACTTCCTCTATTTTAAATTGATTATGATATATTTTTATAATCATAAGAAAATGGTTCTTTTGAGGGGATAAAATACAATTATGGTGTTTACAAATACAATTACATTAAAATATGGGGTAAATAGAAAAAAGATGGGGAATAAGTTTATAAAAAACATATTTTGTTACTAGCACCACCAATTCAAATTGGAAATATTAAAGGAAGCTGACTGGTATGTGAAAGACTTGTTAAAAAAGAATGTTAGGTTTAGATGTGGACATAAAAGTAAACCAAAGAACGTATAGATCAGGGGTGGGCAAATTCTTTTGACCACGGGCGGGTATGTTAAAAAAAAATTAGTGGCGGGTCAGTAAATTATTATAAATCTTGAGGCGGGCAGGTTTATTAAAACACCTAAAAATAGCAGTAAATATTACGATTATAAAACGTTGTATAAAGATAATAATATCAGGCATTTTTTATTTTATTTTACAATCCCTTATTAAAATAAAATCAATTTATGAAGTCTTAAATTATGAAATACGCAATACATATGTTTGAAGTATCGATTCAGTACCATTGTTCAAATTTCAACAGTCTTTTAACATTTCGACCATTAATTTTTTAAGGAGGTTCATACTTTTTCTAAAAAAAACCCTCGGCGGGCCGGATTAAAACCTCTCAAGGGCCGGATTCGGCCCGTGGGCCGTAATTTACCCACCCCTGGTATAGATGGATTGTATATATGTGAAAGAAGTGACAAGCACAAGAAAGAAGAAAATAAATCGTAAGCTAGACCTGCATGCATGCGAATAACAAAAATAACACGTCCTAAGACCGGAAGCAGAAGGTCCACTGAATCAAAAAAGTATCGAGATCCTTTCTCAAGTCCGGATGTAACGGGACTGAATTCCATCGTATGACGAGAGACATGAATACAGAGCTGAATAGTTTAGAAAGCATGTCATTTACATAGGAAATTGCGCGGGTATTATGAAACTGATGCAGACACCAGCGGCGCCGCAGCGATATGTGTCAAGTTAACACTTGCGCGGAACATATTACATTATATTGAGCTTCTTAAACTTGTCCGAGTTGAGCTTTAAGAATGGGACTCGAAATAATTTACTGAAAATTTGAAAGTTTGCGTCTTATATTTACTTAAACTCGTCATACTACAACTCGTTAATTGAGCAACTTGTGAAATAAAAACGTTTAAAATTTAGCTTAAAAACTATTTTGATTCGGATTTCATTTTAGCATACAGGTAAACAAGTACAATGCAAAAGATAAGTATAATCTAATATATTCATCACAAATGTTAACCTTAAGCAAGAACGCTAAATGATGGATTACTAGTCAAAGGACTTGAATATGATTTCGGTAATAACGAAAGCCGTTTTTGGGTTATATAATAAAACTTACAAGAAATAGCAACAGAGAGTTAATGTTTCTTGTTGTCATAATGTCAGTGTCTGCCATTTTCGTGTTCCGATTTGAATTTGGCCGACATTCATATGCAGGAAGACATCCCAACCTGCGGCTTGCAACAGGCAGTTTACTTTTCTATATTGTTCTAAAGATACGCCTGCTTCTTTAACTTCCAAATAAAATACCTTAAAATGTGTCTGGATTTAATCAAAAGTTAATGAATAAGTGGTAAAAGCATCTTTAATTGAAATGTATACAGTCGCGCCATCAACGTCGTATGCATTGACAAGCAATAGATATTAAAAACTTTTTCAAATTAAAAAGATAAAAGGGCTCTAAAGAACTAGATATTGCTATGAAAACTGACGCAAAATATATTGGAGAGGGTTTCAGCTTTTCAATTTACTAAATTACTTTAAAATTATTTTGAACATTGCTTCAGTGAATTCCATTTTTAGGAAATAAAATGAAATTTTTCAATACCAGTAATTAATAAAAAATAATCCTCTGTATGCGGCAGTTACAAGAATATTGAAAAGCAAGCTTGTGAAACAGGTCCTAATAAAAATTACTATGAGTTGCGAAAAGTTAACATGTTATTTGAAATAATGTACACATATTCAGGTTTGTTATTATTAACTAGCTCACTCGTAAGGCATTAAAAGAAATCGTTTATTATACATTTTCTACAAATGTCGAATACATCTTCGTCTTTTTTTCCAACCTCTATCCCGAGGAGGTAGGCAGGAGGTATACCCGAGGCATACATGATCAGCCGAAGATATTTTAGCCCCCCATTGTGATAGATGGCTCATACCTATTGCCAACAAGACAGTTATTTAATACTGATCAAAGTTGTTTTTATAAGAAAATTTATTTGTATAAAAAACACATTTGAGATTTTCGAACCGTCAATCGAAACCGGGACCTCAAAGATTTAACGTAACAACGGGCCACTAGACTAGAGGCGTTTGCCTTCTCGATTTTGATATAAGACAAAAAGTCTGTTTTGTACACATAATTTTGCACACAACAAACCGATACCGATAAAAAGAAAACCTTTGACGTTTAGCATTTTTTGTTGTAATAATTAAACACTGTCAAAGGTCATTATGAAAAAAACTTCAATCTTCCTAGTTAATACAGAACAATACCTGTCGGGTCAGCTAGTTTATTTATATTTTCAATGCACAGAAACATCTCTTTCATTGAAATATGTATTGAATTTTAAATATGTATAGAATTTCGTATTGCTGAATGCACGAGGATAAACATTTATCGGAAATGATAGGTGAAATTACTTTATAACATATTAAATCTAAATTCTGTGCGCATATTAATTACGTTTATTGGCATTTTCGGACACAACAACGTTATTATCCATCCCTCCGGTTACGGGGCAGCTGACGGGTAAATGGACAATAGCGAGGCTTTCCAAACTTATTCATACTGTGGCTCTCTTCACAAGTTGTAATTGTTACGAGATGAATTAAATTAAAAATTTTCTATCTATTGTAAATCTTCTGAAATATCTTTCTTTTAAAGCATGACTTTCAAAAAAATAACTATTGCACAATACAATTAAGTTTCCAACGCTTTTGACATGGCAATACTGTCTTGCCATTTTTTGGTCAATATATTCCTGTAAGCCTTGGACATTAAACAACTAATGTACTGCTAAGTTTTATTCAAGAGTCCACCACACGCTGTAGCAAATAAGCAATATCAAACAAGTAGGGCGATGTTCTGATAGTGAATAACTCAAGTGCGTTGCCAACCTGAGGCTGGGCCGTTTAGCTTCTTGTGTAATTTTACTTAACTGTTAACAATGGTGAGCACTATCATTTCGACATAGCATATATATTTTGTGCGTGGTGTATGCGTTTGTGTTGTTTCACACATAAGTGTCGTGGAGCCTCCTAGCGCAACGATGCCCCGGGGAGTCGTCACCCACAGCCGGGGAATCTCTAAACTATACATTTTCTCAAGAAAATGCCGAATTTAAGTAGAATTCATTAAATCAGCTGAGTAGTTCAGGAAATGAGCGCATTCACACAAACAGTAGAATAGTCTAAACCTAAAAAGTTTCTAATTTCATTAATTAACTTTTCCAGTAGCTTTATTTGTTATTTCCAGTCAAAAAATCAGACAATTATAATTTTTGATAGAAAATGTTTGGTTAGGGGGTTGAGATTGGCTACTTTAGTCGGATATCAAGGGGAATCAGACAATTATATGCAAAGATAAAACGTAATGTGACCTTCAAAAAGATAACTCCTTCTTACATTGAGATAAAAAATAGAGTGCAGCAGCAACGGAGAAACTTGTTGTATGTAGTTACACTTTTGCTGAAATGCTATAAAAAGTAGGTTAATAGGAAATTCCGGTTAAGAGCGCGCTAAATTGAGAGTGGTTAAACAAATTAAAAATATTTACTTATTTTAAAAATAATAAGCTATGTTTATCGAACAACACATGAAATTAAAGACAAGGATGGCAATCAGACCATCCATTACATAGTAAAATCTAAACTGTTAAGACCCTATTTAATAATAAACAATTTCAAAATAAATAAGTAAGTTTCTGCGATGAATACAAGAAGAAGCAACAAATTTTCAATAATTTTATGACTTCCACCAAAAATACTTTACATACATACGTACTTTAAATAGTATAATAGTACTAACGTATTTGATTAGCTCTTAGTGAATTTTTTTGTTAATAAATTTTAAGCAAAAAACATTAAGTACTAAGATATTTTCAATTAATATAAATACAATACGAATAAATAGAGCTCAGTGGACAAAGAGTTTGTTTCGCCTTGGCTCCCCCTGACTAGCTAGATTTGGAGATGGTGGTGGTAGCTAAAGGTATCCTGCTAATCGGAGAGATTATTATTTTTTTCTCTTGAATTATTAATTAAAACAACAAAGAAATTGCATACTACATCATTGAGATAGAATACGTTACAATAGTATGATTAAATACTTTTTATCAACTTCTTAACACACTACAATGGCAAATAAATGTATACATTTTATGTTATTTGAAAAGTGTTTCGAATGAGAAATATAACGATTATGTAACCTACTGCACAACAAAAACTTCTAAAATGTTAGTATTACTTATTTATAGTATCTCCAAATTGCAAATACGATAATTAAATACACTACTCGTATCGTGGTATTGCATATGCATATAGTATTACATAAGGTACTGTATTTATATATATACACGGTAGATATTACAATCCGAAATTCTCCCAAGCGAATATATTCAAGCAGCAAATGTGAATGCTGTGACTGCACTAAGGGCACGTGGCCATACCACGCGAACAATTAAAAGCCTCCTCCCCCTCTTTGTGACTACTCGGATTATATGAAGAGACACTCGTCCCACTGTAATTTATAATATCACTTTTTAGGCAGAGAAAAACTTAAAGCATTCGTTGCGTGCGGGCTGGAGTGCGTGTACATATCAGTGTTTACAAGGGAAATATATTATCAAGAAGAAAAAACTTATACAGATTTCCCTAGAGGATATTGACAATATGACAAACACTCAACTTCCTACTTATGACCTTACACGTCATTTTAAAAATCTCCCTCCCCTTCAAACTAGTCACATTGTATGGACACCATTTCTTAATACATTGTGGTGTGGGTTCGTTCCTCGACAACAAGGTAAACGCATACAAAAAAGACAGTAGGATCCCTTCCATGAAGCTTCTGCGCCGTGGCGTCCAGCTAACTGGGTCCCGACAAACGCACGCAGAAATGTCAAGTGGACGATTGACTTACTCCCGAGCAAATGCTAATTCGATTTGACTAGTTACTACTCGTTCTTACACATTGTTTGCGCCTAATATTATTTCTCTCACGAGCTAATTGCAACCGCAACGCAAAAATTGACCAACCCATTTTGTGCCATACTGCATAATATAAAAAGTTGTAGAGAAACAAGCTTTGAATCGATGAAGTGACTCGTAAACGTTATTTTAAGGATTTGATCATTCTATCATCTGATAAAAAGAACCTACGCCTTAAATATTGTATTGTCACAGACGTTCGACGACGGGACGCCAGAAAATGATTTGCGAATTTCAAAACGTTCGTTGTTACAAATATAGCAAGTCATAAGAAGCAGTCATGGGACAGTCTGCAGAAAAGTAATTTCAAAATGTTAAATTTCTGCTTTGATGTGTTGCAAACGGTTAGAGCACCGACATGCTGTGGCGCACTCATTTTACTCAACGAAAATCACTTCATGTGGCTTAGCTTTTACGTTAATAAAAGCTTAATATATCAATAACACTCTGCCAATTATAAACTAACCACAAGTGCCTATACGACGTTAGTATCTACCGTCAGTGGCATCAGCCGCGTACCGTCATTATTATATCTAAATATCCACGATAAAATGCACATATTGAGATAATCGCAAAATAAACTAGGTACATAAAAATATAAACGTGACATGAATTTTTTTCTGCACCTTCTAGTCGTCAAAATCCAATAGGTTTCGACAACGCTCGAATGACCACGCTATTAACGTCCTGGGCTCCTCTCCTCCTACATAAGTGTACACTGATTCCTAAAGTGCTACTAAAGGTTAGGATACTTATATATATTATGCGTTTGTTTGTTGTATTTTAGTATCTTATTATAGAATACATTTGTTTTTAGTTGTAAACTATTCGGTGTTAGCAACTTCGTTCGCATAGGTTTCAGGTAAACCAATAAATTTTGTACATTTCAACACTCAACAATATATATACTATATATATTATACTTGTTGTTTTATACTTGTTGAAGGAACAGAGGTCCAATTTAAAATCTAAGCTTCTATTTACACGGATTTGCTATTTCGTAATCTAACCAATAACACCAGTATGACGAGTAGTAAAAAAAAATAATGCCGAGATGAAGCTACGGGATAAGACTAGATTAAAAACTAATCACAGCACTGCGTGGCCTTCCTTGAGGAGATATCCTTTGTTTTCCGGAAGCCATTATCCGATATATTTAGATCGCTTATAAATATAGTTATCACTAATACGATTACAGAAATAAAACTTGTAAGATTATGATAAATTATATTTGATAGAGAAATAGGTTAGATTAGATATGTGCTCGTAAGTGTAGTGCCCCGTCGGATTACATGAACCTGGCTATAAATGATTACATTTATTATGTAAAACATTCAAATTTTATACATATATTCCCAAACATGACAGAAATGGCAACGAGCAAATAGAGTTTAATGATGGTAAAAATACTCCGACATTCACAAGATAAGAGAGAAAGAACTGGGGATTAAAATAAATTTTTGGTGTTTAAATGAGAAAGGCTCAGATGGTTCGGTCATGTGGAAAGAACGGTAGACGAACGACGGAAAATAATATTATATACATACCTACAACGCGAATGTTTATGGTTGTCTCCGGGAAGACTTAAGTTGACATTCCATGACCAAATTGCTAGTATTACTCGAGCTATATAAAATCGTGACACTTAGCGTAAAGATATATAAATATCAGAAAATGTTAATAGCGAGTTGCCAAGTTTAACAAAGATACAGATGTTGACATTTTACCTATCTTACGACTGTTAAGTCAGGTCTAAGTCAATTCAGGCGTATTATCTTTTGTAAAACGTGTGCCAGTTAACACAAGTTGACTTATTATGTCAAAGTAGGCAAAACAACATGTAATAAATTAACTATTAATAAATAAATAAACTTGAGATAGCAAACTTTAATACTGAACCCAGGTGGAGATGGTAATTTATTTATAACTATTAAAAGAAGCTCAACCAAACATCTTGAAGAAAACAAACAGCTCTTATATATGAATACTTTTAAAATATTTCAATAGCTCGGTAGAAGTTAAGTACAAAGAAATTCCAAGGAATTTTGTTAAAGTTTAAGTAAAACAAACAATGCCGGAAGTTTTCGAAGTTTTCGAACACGCTTCATGCTTGGATTATTTCTTCAAATTTTTCAAAATTGAACATCCAAAATGTCATTGATTTTGTTATGCGTTTGTTTGTTGGATTTAAGTATAAGCAGTAGTAAGTCAGCGACTTCGTTCAGGGTAGGCACTCGGTGTTTAAGTATATCTAGAGTAGAGAACCCTGTCCTGTTCGATGTCATGTACGAATTTAACATACGGCTAACGGATGGCAGGCAAATAATGGTAGTTCGCTCAAAGTTAGCTCAAGCTTGACTTGGATTTAAGGTATCTTCGCGACTTGGAGAGACCTAAGTATCTTTAACTAACGACTATTTCACAACGAGGATGGGTAAATATGTGCAACTTGTCAAAAATATTACGATTATGGTCGACTTCGAAAATGAAGTTTAAAATCCATATTTTAATAGATCGTGTTTTGTCTGAGGGTGGTATTAAGAATCTCTGAAACTTGCGTGTTTACAGAGAGTAATGCATATGGAGGAAGTAGGGTAAGTCTGTAAGGTTCGTGAAATTTTGCATTCGATACTCACTGTCTATCCAGCAACAGACTTCGCGTCAAGATATATTTATAGTTGTCTAATTAACAATTATATACAGTTGCTTTAAATAAAATTTCAAAGAGGCAGAAGTACGCACCAACAAAGCCTCGGCAAGTTACAAGCGTAAAATATACGGAATGATATTTCCGTATGAGTATATGTCCGATCTGCATTATTCGAATAGTTAGCGACATCAAACAAAATATATATATGGACTGTGATGTTGCCATCCAGTAGCCGTTCCAATTCAGAATTACGATGGAATTCATACACGATGTTGCTCAAAGCACTGCTTTGAGTAGCTACACACGAGTGAGTCCGCTTTGAGCCTTTTGTTATTCTTTTTAGTTACAGTCACTCACTCATACACTTACAAAACACGACGTCATTAACGGAGACGTACAGCAAATGTAAAATTGTAACAGCTGATTATAAAGAAATAATTTACATTCACAAAAGAAATATACACAATTATTAAGAAAACATAGTAATCGAGCTTTAGTATAAGTGAAATGATCAACGACACTGAATTAAGTAATGTAAGCTTTCACGCTCAACTCTTTAAATCAAACACGATAATGGCGAGCATTAACGTTGTTGCGGTGGCACAGTCTGTAAGTTCAGTCAATTTTAAGTTGTTCAGTTCTTTACAGGATATTGTTTAAGTTAGGGTTGGGGTTGGCGTACACGTCGTTCCGATTCGATTCCTGACTCTGTTCTATTTAAGAATTTCTATGTACGTATGTTTCTATGTATGAAAATCTGTTACTTGCACCCATAATACGAGTATATAATTTGATTACCTACTTTGATTAATTCAATATGTGTAACTTGTCCAGGGACGTTTATTCATTTAATAATCATATATATATTTCAATTTCCTTTGTCTCGAGGTAGCATATTAGAAGTTGATTTTTTTTTCTTTTAATTACGTTTTTCAAAACCGCTGGATTAAGTTTAATAAAAAATATGTGGAATTACTTCTAAAGTGTAGCTTACAAAATGTACTAGACATTTAAACCTAAATAGGAATATGTAAATAGTAATGGCCTAACAATTATTAAAAAACATTCACTTAACTATTTAAGTCAGTTATAAAGATTTTATATCTAAAAAATTGCTATCGCATAATTAAACAAACAAAATTTCATATAAATAAGACAAATTAATATTATTTATATTATGTCCTGAGATATGAACGGTGTTTCAGTTAACAGCAACAACCATAAATTATCTATTAGTTATTGTCATAATAAATTAAATTAATACTAGCGTTGGCATATTTACATCAAATTCCAGCATTTCCTTGTGACGCGACAGTACGTAGAGTGCCAAGAAATCTGCTTAAAAAACTACAGCGGTTCGTTCCGGGCTTGCCGGTGCGTGAATCGGACGTTCTAGACGATTGTAAACACGCCTTCAAAGGTTACCCTGGAGGAAACTCTTTCTATCTCCGGATTACTACTAAATTTGGATTAAATCTACGATCCGGACGGAAGTAAACCAATGTTTACAAATAGTGTTTACAACCGCCAAGAACACCTATTACGTTGAAGAGTCAACGGCAAACTTAGAGCGAACAAGAACAAAACAAATTAAATGGAACATTACCGCCGGAGACGTTTTCTAATGTAAATGCATTGAACTTCCACATCACCGACTGTTCGAGGATGCACTGTGAACAAGCAAAATCTTTGTCAGTATGTTGAATAACCAAAAAAATAAACACAATCTGTATGTGTACAGAAAGCCACACATCAAGCTACATACTGGTAGCATTTATTGTCTAATAAGAGTATAATTCTCTTTAAAAGTAGGTAATTTGGTGTGTTGCTTCTATACATAAATTTATAAAATAACAAATTATTTGGTTGAAATCCATTTTTTAGTAAAATGTTCTTGTATACAAGAGGTATATCTCCTCTTTAATTTTTCTAAGAATTAAAACTCTCTTTTTGAAGCCGTATAAATGTAATTCTGTTTATCTCATCTCAGTTTTTGAATCAAGAATGAAGACCGTAAACATATTGGATTCCAACCAATTAATACATTATTTAGGTAATCAAATAAAATTGTAGTACGTTAAACACTAAAAATATATATCTACAAGTATATATAAAAATGCTATGGCATAATTTCGCATTGCAATTCATATAACATTCGCAAAAACACTTAAATGTTATTTATTGACTTTACATTCCAACATTAATTAAAGCCAACATTTTTTTAAGCAAATTACATATTTATACAACTTAATTTTTAGCCTACAAAAGTGGAAGTCGTGCGTCCGTTAAAAATAAAGTTGACTGCTTCTCAAACGCATTCGCTGGTACCTATCCGGGTGATTCGCTGCGGAACTCTACCAGCTAGACAGATGACACGGTATTAGTGACGGTAAGCCTACGCTCGACTTTTACGAGCAGGAATGTAGATGGTCTATTCTGCAAAGGAGCCCAGACTAAAACGGGAAAAGCATGCTTTCATCTTTAATTGCAATCATGTCAAATTTAATCAGGAACTCCATAATTAGTTTTTAGCATCAGAAAAACTGAAGATATTTGCCATCTTTGTATAGAAAAACCAAGTAACCTCGCAATTTGTAAATGTAAATTTTTAATTACAAAGAGACATTTTCAGCTCGCCACAAATGGTTGACAATAATGTGTAACGTTTTGTTTTGTCAGTGTATTCAATAGGTAAGGCTAAGGCCGTGCATAAATACCTTAGATATGGCAAAGCGCGCCATTATGGACTTTGGTGTGATAGAAATAGCCAAGAAATCACCGAGAAATTACAAACAGCTGTGGTAAATCTATGTCGCCAACATACAAACGTTGAAAGCCGCGTTAGGGATGTTACAGTATCGATGACTTTGTTTTTTAATTTCCTTTTATGTCATTAGTTAATAACCGTATATTTATGTGTATATTTATGGACTTGACGTGAAGATACGTACCTGTGTAAAGCAACTATGATACGATATGATACCAACAAAGCTAATATGATGGTGAATATAAAAATCGAGGCTTTTCGTCTTTACCAGTAACACAATTTTTACAAAGACTTCAAACAAAAAGTTATTATAATTAGAGTAAAAAGTAAGGCAGTTTTAATTAGTACTTAAGTTTGTTATATGGTGTAAGTTACTTTTGATGTGTTTTAGTTTCGTCTCATCCAAATAATAAAGCTGATAATGAATCGCGCTTATTTAAAGCTTGACTTATTCTAAAGCAGAAAAGAGTGAACGGGTAAGCGTTGATGATGATAAACGATCACCGCAGCCCATGGACATAAATAACACTATAGACATCAAAAATTAGTTATCTACCGCCTTAGCGTATTCCTTCCTTTTTCTTATCGTTTCCAAAAAGAATAACAAAAAGGTTGGTTCCACAAAGTTATCGGTATCGATGAAATGCGGTTATCTATATGTTGGCGCTACCCTGATCCGCAATACTTCCTCATAACTGCGTACTATTCAGCCGTAAACATTAGCATTGGCAAGACTAATATTAATTTTGTTTAGAGTGGCTTTATTGTTATGAAAATAAGCTGAATGTCAAGCTTGATTTAAATGTATCATTCGTTAGGTTAACGCTACTGATATTTTGGCTTATGCGGTGTGTATAAACAACTTTCATGACAAGATAATTTATTTATTGAGTTTGAGGCGCTATTGCTTAGGGAAAGTCTAGACGTTTAAGAAAACAAACATAGCTAATGCGATTCTAAGGCACAGCTTCGTTGAACGATGTCAAATAAAAACTTGTAATACCAGTTTTTAATGAATCTAAACTCCGAGTAAAGGTCGAAGGTACTGGAACGAATATTTATATATTTCAGGCAATGTTGAATTTCAAATGGTGCATATGAAAGAATTTACTTTAAGAAATATATAAAATCTACGTTCCGCAAGGTCGGAACTCGAAACTACTTTTAAAAATCTGTTTGCAGTGGCACAGCCAGTTAAATTACCTGAGGTTCATTTAATATAACTTATAAAGCAACCCGCCTCCGGGGCTCTTACATTTTATATTCACAGGCCTAGTCCGCTAATTTATTGACAATTGCATCTCAGTTGCAACGGTCGTTTGCTACATTGGCTTGCCCATTTTCATTAGAAAATAGATACATACTAATTTCGACAAATTTAATAAAAAGCAAATTTAATATCGCCTCGTGTTTATACACGTATATTACACATATTTAAGCTACTATTTCACAGGTCCCCACGGAAGTTAAAAAGAAAATGGTTTTTTAATTTGTTATTGCAAGTCTAATCCACTATTAAGTTATTGTTCATTTGCTATTTAGGCTACGTAAATGTCCGAAACAAATTAAAGATAACGTATACATATTATAAACTACGAAACGTTAAACCTTTTCCTTTACATTTATTTCGAAATATAATGTTAGACGAAAGAAACAAATATCTGCGGCTACGTTTGAACTATATGAACTGAGATGGCAACAGTAAGAATAGCTTAGAATAGTTATCGCTAAGCGCTAAATGTTTTCTCGTAAAATGTTGAATGCAAATAAAAAATCCTAACAAACAGGTCATGCAAATGTAACATTATTTACTTAAGGTTTAATATTGTACAAAGTATCCACACATATTACAAAATCGCATTGTGTCCCAAAAATTGTTTTTTTTATAGGAACAGGGACACAGCTGAACTGTTTATTTTTAGAATTCTTGTAAACATAAAAAAGGTTTGTACCAATGTTTATTTGGTTAAGATTGGGTGAAAAGTCTACCTTATCTAAGCTAAGTTTCATCAAAACCGGTCAAGTGGGCATAAGCAGCGGACATGATCTAGTTAAAAATCAATTTTAAACATTCGATTTAAAAAAGGTGTATTTTTTAACCACATTTTAACTAAAACACCTTCATAATTTATAAACACCTAACATTCAAACGGTCTTTAAGTAAATACGGGATAAATCACACTGACACACGTAACATCCTACTGGTTCATGATTCAGGCTCTCTTACTGGATACAAATTGATCTCATAATACATAAGTGCCGTTGGCCTTGTCTTTTGAGGTCTCAAGAGTACTTCACTAAATGTTACGTAAGCAAATGCTTAATGTTGATGGTAAGTACTTGTAATGATTTAAGCAAAAAAGGGTATTCGGAATCCACGCTTCATGACATAGCGCTATAATCTATGACAAAAAAATATACTTTTGGAAATGAGTAATCATGTAACCATGTTTAAAGTTGCTTTATTAAGTTAGTGATGTCTTAAATACAATTAATTATCTCAAACATGATACATGCATGTTTCTTTCCTTGTCGACTTTATATAAGCGTTATTGATAAATAACACAGAAATGTAATTTTAAATGTGCAATATGTTTATCTGGGATTCAACTCAATATCGTTTATGAACTATTTTAGACGCATGTATAGAAGCCGCAGTAGTCAGTTCATTATGTATATTTAGGAATTTCTATTCTCCACTATCTATTTTTCTTCTCCACTTTTCACGGTCTTCGCCATCTTAACGTAAGCAAACATGTCTTGTTCCACGACATCTAGCAAGCGTGTCTTGTGTTAAACGGTGTTAGCCACGTAGCCTGACCACGTAAATCATGACCGTACCACTTCAGGCGGCTTTCTTGCAGTTTATCTGTATATTACATAATAACTCAATAATTGTCTATCTTGGTAGCGCTAAGTTTAGCAGGGACAGAGGTACGCCGCGAACGTAGAAGGAAGAGCGTGTGCAGGGAGTATTGTGTATATAGTACGCTGGGTGTAACCTATTTCATAGCGAGGTTTTGAGTCACAGTGCTAGATGTGCTTATTTAAACACACAAACAAGCGACAGTTGAGTAGGTATGCCAGAAAAAATGTAAGTAAGTAATGCGGACGAAATAAGAGCAATACGGAAATTCGCTGAGCGCATTCATAACAGTGAGCTGAGGAAAGTGTTGGTGTTAAAATGATAAAGGGCATGCTCCGCTAGTTCAGTCACATGGAAAGAATAACAGATGAAAGATTGACAAAGCAGATATACAATGCGAATGTGGACGGATGTGGGTGCCCAGAGAGATCAAGGTTGACATTCCACAATCAGATTACTCAGATATTATCCGAGGGTGGTGTCAAGAGTCTCCGGAACCGGTGTGTTTTTATTAAAAGGATAAATAATGTAGAGGAAGCCGTGCAGGATTATAAGGACTGTGACATTTGCCATTTGATACTCACTGCCTACGTCTGGCGGGACTTTCCGTGCAGATAGATATGTATTTATGTATGAATCTGCCATGTCACGGATAGGAAGACATCACGCTTTTTTCCCCGAAGGGTAATTCAACCAAGACAGCCACGACTACCCAAAGACACCGAGTCAAACATCGTGATATGTGGCAAACCTATCGCCAACCCACTACATATTCAATCCAGGCCAAAGTTGTTTTTATTAAAAAAAAAGGTGTGTGTACTTATGTACACGCGTTAGAAGTTATGCCTACTTCTTCGGCGTAATAAGATAAAAATCTTTTTAAAAATTTTATCTTTTGCCTTATTTTACATTTGTAGACAAAATGACACTAACCATAGAAAAAAAGGTATTTAATACATTAAAAGTTTTATTATAATGCATTATTTAGTTAAATAAAGTTTATTTAATATTTAATAAAAATATCACAAAAAACTAAAATGTTATCTATAGCTAACTTTATCATGTCGGTTTTTCGTGACGGTGTGCGCGCGCATCGTAAAAATTTACCCTCATCATTTTTTCCTAACGCGCCAAAAGAAGGATAAATTAAAAAATTTATACACATTTTTTGTTGCCTGGGGATCGAACTAGGGATCCGGGAATTTTATATATTTACAAGTTCGATATCGTCCGAATACATATAATGTCGGCTGACATTGCGTCCAATATCACGCCGCTGAAAAGAAAAAGTCTGAAAACTGAACCCTGATGTACTCCAACTGTGACAGGGAAGGTACTTGAGTTATAAAATCTAAGTTACAAACTTAGTAGCTTAGAAATTACAGACAAAACAACACTCATCATAAAGTAACTTGAAAAGCATTCCAAAGTATGGGTCATCTAGCATGTTCATAAATATCTTCACAATAAGTCCCCCGGCAAGTAAGGCAGTATAAAATAATTGTAATATTGACTAACATAATATATGTTTTGTCGCCTCTGTGGTCTAGCAGACCAGGAGTTGGACTTGACTTCATGAGGCCCCGGGTTCGATTCCCGGGTCGGGCAATAAAAACAAAATGTGGTTTTTCCAATTTTCTTTTAAAAAATGTTGATCGGGATTGGATGTGTGCACGGTTGGCGATAGGCTTGCCACCCATCACATTGTGGAACTTAGAGTCTTCGGCTAGTCGTGGGTGCCCAGGTTGTGCCTCTACCTACCTCTTCGGGGATATGGGCGTGAACACACTCACATATGTTTTGCTTACTTTAACTTTTTTTTGGTATTTGAATTGGGATTACAGAGTAATGTATGTAACAATTACTATCATTTTTTATGAACTCATACCGAAACTGAATATTATCTATCTATTTTGCTGTGATTCAACGTGTACCAAAGGGTGTATTATCATGTAGTTGAGGTAATGTGTTATCGGAGTTCCGTTACATTGGACTGATCAATCGTCACGGATGGCTACAATCTAGATCTGCCTTTGTGTAAATGTATATAGAACTAAATATCTTGCATGTTGAACAAACTGATAACAATAGGCACAACAAAACCTGTGCTCTCAAGACAATTACTAGCAATTATTCAACAGTTTGCCCGGATTCACCAACACAACAATTCCAGCGGTCATAGTGGAGTGCTTTCTGGAGAATAGGTAGCCGATAACTTTTCACACCAAGCCCAGGCTTTTGAGATGAAATAGCGACACCAGTAGTATCTACGGTGTTTACGAACGATGATGGTTCGCTATTTTATATCATAAAAATGTTCTGTTTTCTATTCGCCGTCGAAATCGAAATATATTCAGACATTTTAATAATTAAGTATAGCTATTTTAATAATGGCCTATTCAATCGGGTTCAAATATCAAATTGGATTTAATTAAGCCAATTCAATTATCAATCAGTGCTAGCACAGACAACTTTCGACAGCAAATCGAATGGTCAATGCAAACTTTCGCTTTCGACCAACTGTACGAAAACAATGGACATCCACACCCTTCATCGTTACAGATCTTTATATATATAATTCTTCTGTGAGTGTGTATGTCACTGAACTCCTTCTAGACGACTGGACCGATGTTGATGAAACTTTTTGTATGTGTTCTAGGGAATTCGAGAATGGTTTAGATTCACAATTTGGTCTACTGGAAAATGTTTTTTTAATTAGTTTTTTAATAATAAGTATGTAGTAGTTGATTTTGGAATGTTTCACATCGAATCCGACCGACTGCGCTACAGTCGAAGCAATAATGTCAAGCTATACGAAGTTTGCTGGGTCAGCTAGTGTAATATAAATATCGAGTATTATATTTACCAAAATTTATCTAGTATTATTAACACACGTTTTTCGACGATAACCATGATTTGATTTAATAATTCGAGCTCAAATAAAGCAATTTGGGGTAATTATTTATGTGACATTGCATAGTGTAGAAGATTTAAAAATAATAATGTTGCTATGATACTTACCCGTGTTTTTAATGTTAACAAATAAACTTACAATACGAATCAGGGTTCGAAGTATAGACTTAAAATCAAATGATTTACAGACGAGGGTCTATAGTAGGATTGTCTCATGTCTGCTGCGCTCAGGTGAAAGCTATTTTGGAGAGATTTACATAAACCACATGAAAAGTATATAATATGTGTGTATCGTAAACGTGCGGTGCGGGTGGCGGGTAGTGCTTGTGAATGCCTCATGAATATTAACTAATGACATTTCAATTTGTGGCCGTTGTAACAATATACGACGAGAATAGCAATAGCTTTCCCGTGCTTAGCTGTTTATTATTGTCGCTAATTTTAAAACGAGAATGCGATTTTTTTAATGAAACTTCTTACTGTTGGCAACAGGACAAGTTTAAAAATTAACTTTTAATATATTAGACATATAATTAAATACTAATAGCACTAAGCTATACTTAAACTATACATACATAAAAAAAATACACTTCAACGTATGCATTTTTTATAATATTGTAAGGCAAACAAGCAGGCGGATTTAATGATGGTAAGAAATTCACGCTGCCAGAGACAACTAAGGTTATAACTGTAGCGTTGCCAACCAGAGGCCGGGATATTAGACTTCGAGTAAAAGTTACCGCCTACCTTACCCTCCTCACCGGAACACGTCAACGACAAGCACTGACGTTATGGCGGCGGAATAGGTGAGGCGATGGTACCAGTCCGAACGAGTCACTGAACTCTACCACTTTGTAGGACGTTACGGCGTTAGTGACGATAAGCCTATGCTCGCCTTTTACGAGCTGCCTGGCAGGAAGGCAGATAGTCTATTTTGCAAAGGAGCCCGGACCAACAAGGGGAACATTTGTAGGAAGTTGCGGGCAACCGTTCACACTGACATCAATGTTATTACAAATCAAGCGCAGCAAAACTGCAAAAACTCGATTTTAAATTCATTATTACTACATGTGGCTATTACTCAAACATTACTTATTAAGTCTTAATTAAAAGTATATGAGACCATCTATGTAACATGGAAGCCTACCTTACAAATAAAGAATCAAAAAACTCCATTTATAACTTACAGAATACTCTCGTAACAAACATACTACATATTTTTTAATAAATATTTAATAATATTTAAAAAAAATACTGCACTGAAATTATGTACAACATTTTAATAAAGTTAATGTACCTTTAGCCGGTCTTTCACGCAGTCGACCATTATAATTACGTATTACATAATAAGCTTGCATGTCAATAAAGCCTAATTTATCTTTGTAATATGGGTGAATCAACTATTATGGTACATTAGTAAAATCATTTTGAATTTATCAAACACTAACCTAAATAAAGCTAAATATACGTGTAATCTTTGTGAATATAGTAACAGAACAAATATTTTTTTGTCGTTTTGTATGTGTTTTAGAGATTTACTCAACCTGTTGCTATAATATCCCTTTTTTAAAAATCACTAGAATTGGACCATTAAAATATTTTAACACTTAACGAATTTTTTTGCTTTGTTAAAGATGAAATGATGACCAACATAAAGAAAAATTAACAAAATTGCCTCTTACATTCAAAATAATGAAATAATCGCTCTTCTTATGTTTCTAAGGCTGTAAAACAAGAAAATGGTAACGAATTTAATCTGTTGGATAAGATGTCACTTTTGTTGGATGTAGCCTGACCTATATACCATTTATTTATGTTTCTTGTACGAGAAAAAATACATATAACTCAATATGTAAATGAGAATAATGCAATTCTTAATGCTGATGAAGGAAAATTGGCTTTGTGATTTCGGATATTTTTTAGTAACGGACAGGAAGTAGTGCCTACCTAGTGTTAGGTAGTAACTTCAATTGAATGAAATTAGAAAAAGTTTACGAGTGACTACCTTTGATGTTGATTGAAGTAAAACATGTTATGCATGCAAAAATGTCATGAAAAAAAATGTAAAAAAATGGCACCGCATAAATTTACAATAAGTAGTTACGTAGTAAATAATTTTGTATTATAAAATTTTTTTTAGCCCACAAGAAAGACACTGAACATTTGTGATCTGATCACAATACTCATTAAACTACCTTCATGGATAAAGTCATTTTTATTATATATATGTTTGATCAAAAATGCAATGCAAGGGCACGTTTTAAATAAAAAAATATTGAATCACCCATATATAAAGTACATGTACGAAAAACTACAAGCTAAATTTCGCATGTACATTGTAAGTTCTGTGTACAGACATTTTAAAAAATGTAATTAACATGTACTTACTTTAAACCTATTGTATAAAACTCTTAAATCGCCAAGACGCAAATAGCCTTTTCATGAACAATACAATAGCGCAGCACAGACAGACACAGACAACAGTGGCAGAGTTACGCAATAGTGACTGAGGCGACTTCTGTGGCTTTCGAAAGCTCTTCACACACCACTAACCACCAAAACCATAACTATTTTCAACTTTTTTTGACATTACGTAATCAAGATTTTTAAAATCACTGAAAGACTGTTCTTACTCAGTTCCCTTGTAGGTTACGTTTTTAGTGAGTTATGAATACATCAAAGTGTAAACAATCATATAAGGAGACTGTACCACATTTGCAACACACCCTTATGTTAAAGAAGTCAATGAATGGTAAACTATTTAACTCCTCCTACCATCTGCACGTGAACCACGGTTCCGCTACATCTGTGCTGCGCTAAATTTCGTCGCCCAGCATCGCTGCCTTTGCTGATCATATTCGCAAATATTTTAGAAGGCTTTGCGACTTACGTTAATATATATTTAGGAGGATTGTCAGTCAGTGGTCCACTTGCCTGCACTTGTCCAAGCTGCAGGTCGTCGAGTAGGGCTCCTTCCTGGCAGAGAGACCTGGTGAGGAGACGTTTTTTGCGGCGTTTGTGCATCGTCAGAAATCGGCCGGTGCAAGAGCTGCGCCTCGCCATCCCGTCAAACTCGCCCGCCTCAGTGGGTTGAGCGTTTTCGTGCTGCGCGTCTTGGGCTGTAACAAACGATATGTTATTTAAAAAAAAACTTACCTTCCAAACAGTAAACAGAAAAGAAAGCTGATTACTTTTCTGTTTTAGAAAGAAATTCTGGCATTAGAAAAAAACACACAAATTTCCTGGGTTTCCTGCCAAGGATTACTGGTGGTAAAAAAATGGTGACTATGTGTTATCAAACTGAGATTGGCACTTAAGCCATTTTGAGTGAGTTCACCAGCTGCTATGCCTCCTAAACAAGAACACGAAAGTGATGAAATATCATAAATGTAACAAACTTAATTAAAATTAAAAACAAGTTTGTGGACAGACAATATGTTGACTTAGCAATACGTACTTGGTGTTTGTAGTTGTAATTTTTTATGTTTCAGTACGATTAAAAAAAAAAGAGAAATAAGTACTGAATACAAAAGCACTTTCACTGGAAGTCGGTTACAGTATATTAAAAGCAACACAAGCCATTACTTGGAAACTTATGAACACGATGACCGATGGCGATATAACAGAAAGATACGGATTGGATACTTATCAACATTAGTGATTGCATTACAATATATTCATTTAAAAATATATTTTTGAAAATGTATTCATTCTTGTCTACAACAGAACAAAATAGCTAAAAAATAAGGCTCAAGAAAAAAGAGGAAATTTGAACTGAGATTAACATCGCACTAGAATAACATTTTTTTTTAAATTTAACTCATAGTAACTCATTTCAATTTGACTGTTAAGGGCTAGTAATAAAAATGTCTATAGTTTTCATAAATTAATGGTGGTTTAAAATTTCAAGCATTTCCATATCGATTGCTTCTGTTTAACTTACACGATGTTTTCAAGAACATTCGCGCGTGAAGCTACCGAGACGACGCAAAGCAAATTTGTTTTTACACAATTTATTTACAGAGAACATAACAATTTGTTAAAGAAAACATTGGGTTTTATGTTTTTGAACAAACATCAAATTTGTAATAATATACTCAGGAGTATCAATTAATATTTAATATACATTCATTTCATACTGTCGTAATAGAAAAACAAAGACTTAAGTAATTTTTTTTTAAAGTCTGTATTACAAAGTTATAATTATAATAATACCAGGTTCAACCTTGGAGTTTATTGGAGTCTATGTTTATTGAGAAGACGGTTAGATTTTATCCCGAGAGTAATCTCTTATCTCCGAAACAATTCAATATGCAATTATATCCAGATATCCAGTTGCAAAAAAATCTAACATAAATAATCGAATAAAATAGAAATCTTCAGAACTGAACACTTTCATAAGCTTGTTATTTGCCGATAAGCAAACTAGCTGAATAAAATTGATCAGCAAAAATATCTTATTGATATTAAAATGTATTATTCTATACAAATTATTCAGTCCGACATTTACGTCCCAATTCTATTTTAATACAAAAGGGTACCTCGGGTTCATATAAACTTGATGAAGGTCCGAATCCACATTGGATAATGCCTTCTTTTTTGCGGGAGTGGAAAATATGGAAAGTATGTATACGAACAGTGCATATTAGACGCTAAAGATGGACTTATATAAAGTCAACCTCAGGTTAGAATTGACATTACCCTATTGACTTACGGCGGTAGCAGAAATCGGTCATACTAAATCCGGATAAAAGCTTTGGAATTTGGTTAAGTTCAAAAACAACGCAAAGAAACTACAAATTAATACCCAAGTTTTTCAGTTGAAATTACAGTTAGATACAGGTGTAAGTCACTCAACCTACCAGAGAGGATTGGTAAATCTGTTACTAATAATAAGAACATGACTAAGAAGTGGATTGGCGGGTATAATGTCTATACTCGTAATGTCTATATCAGTACTAACTATTCTGTATCTGATAGCGAGAAAAAATACTAACGTAACAGACTTTCTCAAGTGGCCAGGTGGCATTATCTTTTCTATTAAATAGCGGCGTATACTTCTTACCCTCAGTGAATCCTTCTGTTAGTTTGCCTTACGACTCCGTTAAAAACTCCAGCAGGTACAACACTAGACATATTGCCGTTATCGCGCAATGTTTACTGATCGATGATAAAACCCTGTAAAAGCTTGTACGAATCGTACAAACTAACGTATCTAAGCTCGATTACGGGACCCTGCGAATCTCGTTATTTACGTAACACAACCACATGTTATCGTCACCATGTGTCACGTGAAACTGGGATAGAATAAATTCCAAATAAATACGTAAGTCTACCACATGTGAAAAAAAATTACAAGTTTTTAAATAGTTTTTTGCCAGACGCACTCGTAAAACCCACGATGGTAGCCACGAGGTAGTCGACAAGGTGCTTTGGTGCCTACGGTGATCACTACTTCCTTTCATCATAATAGATTCCTATTCGCTGTTTTACATTTTAAGATGTAAAGTGTAACATTAATTTAATATTTATACAATGTATGAGCCCTTTTAAAAGCTGACTTGCTATTGTCGAAGCAACAACCATTTAAGAGTTCACCATAAGAGGTCCTTATATCATTATTTATTTTGATATAATATAAACTAGTTTGTGACCGAGATAACTGTCGAAAGAAAAGGTGAAAAATATTGTCTTCAAAACTGGGACGTATATAAAAAAGATAGATATTTGCCATCTACATATATACTAATGGTTCCTTTAAAGACAACATATTTGTTGTTGTAGTTATTACATACTATATATTTATTAGGTTATTTATACTGAAAAACCTTAAATTCTTTAATAATTCTTGGATAATTTGGAATACCAAAACGGTATTAAAGTTTTTGTAAAAAGTTACCGCATTTATCTGCAACATACTTCTCGCATGCAGCAAAAACTAAATAAATCTTATAAATGGAACATAGAACACAAAGTAATAAAAATTTTATTAAGCTTTACAAAACATGTTTGACAAGAGCAAAAAATACAAGTCCTGTTTTGTAAAGAACATAATATGGTCACATCATAACCGACAATTATCATTTATATTTCTTTTTGCGAGCAATATCATAAATGTATGAGTTGGTGTTACTCTGAGAGAATGTTAAGTGCCTACTTGTCAGCAGCTAAAACTGGATACAGAGAACCTGAGTTGTCGAGGACACTCAGGCGCAAACATTATTGGATCTTCTTTGGTTTATAGTTTAGGGTTCAGTAACGCAAAAGTAATAATAAAGAGCAGTAAAATTGCAAAAACCGACTCCAACTATTTCATTAGGTACGATGTAGTGATTTGGTAACTCTTTTTTCCGAAAGATAGCAAATGATGCCGGTTTGGTTCCACATAAATTGTATCAAGATCCTTAAAGTAAGTTTTGAATTGTACTTAATAAGAGCAACATTTTTGTCTATGTTTTTGACTTTATCATTGATCAGGTAGGCAACGTAGACAAAAAACTGCACCATTTAATGTACTTCAAAAGTCGGATCATGAAGAAAATGTATATCAGACCACCTCAGAATCAGGGCCTACCTTTTCAAAAAACAATTCATTCCACGGTGCGTAATTGGCAGAGTAATTGCCTAACAAACATACAGTCGAGTAGAAAATCTCATTTTTGGAGCCGGTGAAGACAATAACACTATCGCCAGTTCCTATAGTAAGCAAACCATAATCCATAAATACATTATATATACATTATTAGATACCGACGGACAAATTACACAAATTGAAATTAAGTAAATTATATGTTTGTGTTACAGATGTAAGTCTACGACACTAATACATCGTAGAAATAGGTACTTAAACAGATACAACAATCAATTCAATATACACATCTAAACCTAGAAATGATCTTCACATTCAGAAATTTCAACATACAAAATATGCTTGCCCCGTCAAGTCGGGTATCGAACTCGAGCCTCGCCGTTGGTGGGTTACATTGGGCATGAGCTTCGACTAACGGCTGTTGGGTTCAAACATTTAATATGATGGACAATCAGGCTAAACCTTAAACTGTTTATGATATGATGATGAAGGGCGAAAATTAATCCTGGAAACTTCAAAGTACTTAAGTACACGTGGTTTGGTTTTTATATTTTTCAATTTCTACAAGAAACCTTAAAGTATATACCCACACAAGATATCGTAATACAAAACCCTTCGCATGCGAGTTTAATTGTTACATTGTCGAATTTTCTTATGTAATGAAAAACTAAGTTTTATAATGATGGTAATTAAACATCACTGACAAAAATAAAATAAAAAATCGCCCCATAGCACGTAAGCTCGTAAGCTTCACTTCCATATACATCATTATTTATTCAATCAGGTTTTAAATACATACGATGGCTATGTATATTGGTATTAAAGCGAATAAACACCTCAGAGACTATCCTCGGATTGAATGTCACCAGTAAGTCTAACAATAACACCTGCACTCGACTTGGACTATTCGATAGACGTGACATTTGATGTTAAACAATAATGTATTCACAAGCTTACGCTATTTAGACTGGTACTGAAGTGGCACAAACACATTAGATGCTTACAAAAATAAACGAAATCAATTATTACAGTACCAAAAAAATTAACGCACTTATCTTAGCAGCGGAGCACCAGACCAGAGAACACCAGAAAACAAAAAAGCACCCACGACTAGACAAGGGTACTTTGGTCTGTATGTGATAGGTCCAACCGGACACTTATTCCACATTTCGAGTTTCCCGACCAGGAAATCCAATCCAACAACCGGATTAACCACGAACGGAGCACACCCACCGAAAAACACACGAACTTGTGGTGTGTTTCATTATAACTTGCGTTTTTACCATAATACAATAACTTTTAAAAAAAATTAAAGGTATCATGCGAATATTTTTTGCCTTGAATTTAGATATGTGAGACTTGGCAATAGAATTAGCAAAAAAGAGTAAAAACAAAACGGCTAGGCCATATTAAATAAAATAAAAAACCTAGAACTTCAACACTTATAAAGCATGGTGATATTTAGATCTATCTTTAAGCCCTGCGGACTAAACTGAAATTCGACTTACGATGGTTTAATATAATGGCGTGGTCGACTTCAAATCATGTATCACCTGCATACATAGAAAAGGCATTTTGCTAATATGCTTTAGACTTTCCAATAGATCAGACACATATAACTATTAGTGTTGTCAATGCCAACTTTCCCTCAAAATCTTGTAAAGTCGCATTTTTCACTCGGGGTGGTAATTAAATGATGATTTTCCTATATTCTGCTGTCGAATAGATTTAGGGACCAACACTGCTAGCATTTTTTATGAATCAGAAATACATTGTTTAAAAAAAAATTGCATATTTTTTCTAGAAAAATGTATGCCTATGCCTATAAAATTTCAACTGCGGTTTCAATAAATAAGAACCAACTATCATAAAGCTGCATCTCTCTCAGTATTAGGTCTATAATTGCCATATTTATTTATTAGCTATATTTGGGTCATGTGTGTTTTTGAGTTATTCACGACAAACAATCTGAAACCGTTATTCTATTGTATGAAAATTTGAGATTTTCATTGACGTGCAGATCGAAAAGTATTGACTTTAAGAAAAAAACTTTTTGGAATGAATGTATTTTCATATTGCTCAATCTTAACCTTAAGTAAAAAACGACGGGTTGCACTCCCGGTACTGGCAGAAGTGAAAACTTGAATATTAACGTTGTGCATTTTTGATATTTTGGAATGGCTAGGGAATACTTTTGCACGAATAGATTTAAATATCAGTATGAACGTACTGTCATTTATGTGGTAGAATACGTCGAATGTCGTACACAAACATGACAACACGAACTTTCGCGCAAGCGCCCTTCGCCGTCTAAACGAAACAGAAGGCACAGGCATACTTTTTCGTCGCACTGTAAAAAGAGAGTAGGATACTTCCTTTCTTACGCTTGCATATCTGTCATTTCCATCCAAAATATAATTTGAGGTTTGGATAACGGATCAAAGAAGTTAAGACAAGTGAAGGATGTGATGCATGATATAAATAAACAAATTAATTAATAATAATACGGTAATAAAACTACGTGCATATATTTATTTTAAAACAGTTATTGCTATACATGATACCTGTAACAATCATTTCTTTCTGCATAAATGTCAATTTTCGAAATATTAAGTGGAGGTATTCACGCTAGGTCTCTCGTAAAGGGGTCAGATGAGTAAGGTGTTCTCGATCGTAAAGAGGCTGAAATGTAAGTACGTGTTTTCTGCGAATAAAAGGTATGTGTGTACACTGCTTCAGTCCTTCTTTATCTTTTGGATTTGTTACTTCCAGTTTTATGAATTGTTAATAAATTCTTTACAATATTTAAGTCTTGCGTCGGTAGTACTTTATTCGGCTTTGCAACAGTCGATATTTTTTACTAAAATATTCGTATCATCTTTAAAAGATTTTTACTACCAAATAAGTATATCTTTATGAAGTTAAATGCAAAAAAAAACTAAAATTTTATAAAAATCAAAATCACGTTCATAAGTGACTAGCCGACCCGGCGAACTTCGTTTCGTACAACTACTCTTAGAAGGAAAGTAACCAATGTATAATCAGCCTAATACATCTTTCAGTAGTTACGTTAGGTGTTTTGTACGTAACCTACATAACTGACTGAACATTCGAGACCGCGGGTGGACGTAGTTAAGATAAAATAGTACAAATCGGTCACGCTGTGAAGATGTCCAGCAGCAATTCGCAGCGCAACTCAATATCTGTTCTTATGTAAACGAGCTGTAGCTCAACAGAACTCATTTGCAGTTCAATCACATCCATTCTTTTTAAATACCTACTTACATACGATCTGGCAAACAAACCTTGGCCTAAAATTTACCATTTAGCGTTAGGTATTGTGTGTATTGTAGAGATTTTTTAGCCTATCTTATGTCATTTATTAATATATACACTCGACGCACGACAAGTAAATAAATATCAAGTGATTTGAACTGTTGTAATTTGACCTAATATAAGCTTAGTAAAACAATACATTTTATACACAAAACCCACTTGTTGGAGGCAGTTAAAAAAACCAAATCGAAACCTCCTTTCTTTAAGTCGGTTAAAGCATACAGCACTTGCTAGGATGCTTTATTTGTTTATGTAAGCAAGCAAGCTGTGGCGTACGGGTGAAATGATCCTATCGCCCTCTGAGGTAATCTAGTAATTTAGATTACTCGATCGTTCCGCGTATCGTATTATATTATACCGTCAGTGCTTGCTTTAGTTGTATTCCATTTTCGAGTGCTGGCTAAATTGCTAAGGTTTAAGATTCAAGACAACCCACCATAGACATCTTTGGTGTCTACTGGTGTATGTGTTATGGGGAAAGCCTGCTGCTCTTCGGCTTTTATATGAGATAGAAGGCTGTAGCTAGTCAGTAGTATAAACGACGACGCAAAACTACAATAGATTCGATTTCAACGAGTTGGTACTGCTTCTTTGAAGTGACGTAAGTTATTTAAGACTGTGTTTCTCAAACTTGACGACGAAAACTTGAGACATCGCAGCAGTAACCTAGACGCCATCCTAATAAAAGAGGACAACTGATTAAAATTAACTAAAAATATTTAAACTTTTAATAACATTAAATTATAGTCGATCATGACAAAAAATAAGTTTCAGATTATGACTTAAAAAAAATTAATGTTTCTGCTAGCTGAACTACCGAACTTATAACTGGCTGTTACTGTACTGTACCAATTTCTATTTTTCGTTATTTTTTTAGTTTCTCTTGCCTTAAAAAATGCTAGTAACTAGGAGTACTAGTTCTACTACTAGTACTCTAGTACTAGTATCAGTAGTAAGAAAATATTTAAAAAAAACTAACCCGAGTTGGTCAAGCCGTTCTCAAGTAACTGCATGACAAAAGGTAATAGGAATACTCGAGTACGAGGGCCAAACTGAAGGTTTTTAGAACTTGCAACTTAAAAGCATTATATTAAAAAAATAAGTTTAAATTTTGAAAATAGAACTCTTTACCAATAATATTGAGTATACATTTCATTCATTTGTCCTTTGTTTTACGATTTGGCGGCAAATTGAAAATTGTCTGTGCACGTCAGAATGAATTTAAGCCTAAAAAATTTTCGTGCAATGATTTTTATGACTTTCGATGTCATATAAGTCAACAAGAAAGTTATGATAGACTTCGATTGGCTTTTCACGATGAAGCCCCATCTCGTGCCACAGTTTACAACTGGTTTAATGAATTCAAACGTGGTCGAACTAATCTCACCGATGATTTGCGTGAGGGACAACCTTCTACAGCGACGACTGAAGACAATATCAGTGTTGTGCGGCGTATGATAGAGACTGACAAAAGAGTGACCTCTCAGCAGATTCGGACAAGTCTAGGCATAGGTACGAGTCAAGTGCACAAAATCCTCCATGAACATTTAGCGGTCAGGCAGCTTTGTGTCCGCTGGATACCGCATAATTTGACCGAGGCTCAAAAACTCCGCCGTGTTGATTGGTGCCGAGAAATGATCCAAAAATTTAACGGAGGTGACTCAAATGTTGTGTTCGACATACTAACGGGAGACTAAAGCTGGATTTACTGTTATGATCCGGAAACCAAAAGACAGTCTGCTCAGTGGGTGTTTCCTTCCGAAGAGTTGCCAACTAAAGTGAAGAGAGGTCGAAGTGTTGGAAAAAAGATGGTGGCCTCGTTCTTCGGAAAGACAGGTCATTACGCGACAGTTGTCTTAGAGGATCAGAAAACGGTTAATGCAGAGTGGTACACTAACAACTGTTTGCCACTTGTCTTGGAAAAAGTTCGAGAGAAACGACCTCGCAGCAGGATCCTCCTTCATCACGGCAATGCCTCGTCGCACACCGCCAGGCAAACGATCGACTATTTGGCGACCTCAGACGTGGAATTACTGGGTCACCCACCGTATAGCCCCGACCTCGCACCCTGCGATTTTTATTTATTCCCAAAACTAAAAGAAAAACTTCGAGGAAAACATTTTATGGACGCCGAAGAAGCAGTGGCTGCGTTTCAAAACGCCGTCGAAGAGACCCCTAAGGCCGAGTGGGCAAGTGCTTTTCTCAATGGTTCCATCGAATGCAGCGATGTATTGATGTAAATGGACGCTATTTTGAAAAGTTATAATAAAACTAATAACTTGCTAGAATGCTTAGTTTTTGATTTTCTAAGAACTTTCAGTTTGACCCTTGTAATATTAGGATTTGTCTCGTGTTCCTCCGGGTAGAATACGCGTCTTCTATGTAGAATAGACCATTTGCCTTCCTGCCAGGCAGCTCGTAAGAAGAGATCATAGGTAAATGGTCATTGTCAACAACAGTACAGGAAGGTAGTTTTGTGCTGCAACTTACCCGTTGGGGAATCCACTGTTTTATCGATTCCAGCCGCAGCATCAGACTTAAGCACATTAGGCTTTATATCCTAGCAACAGGATAGTTTCACACCTGTGGTTTTCTCTCTGTCTATAGTTTCTATGTTTTAGCATTAGGAGAGCCACGAGTAGTTCGCCTTCTTATAAAAAAATATACATACCTATGTTAAAAATAAAATACGTAACACGTAGGTCCAGGGCGCCGCAGCTAGTTGAAACACGACAATGAAAAGGTAAGTGATTAAATGTAATAATTATAATAACATCAATGTTCCGCCGTAAGGTGCGGCATCACCCAAATAGATTAGAGGTCACGTTGTGGGTATATATATATGGTTTGGTGTGGCGAAAAATGTTCCACACGTGTTAATCAATCCCTAGATATACTTCGGAAGTTCTACAGGTAAAAGAAACGTTCATGCACTTAAAAAAATATATCGATAAAATTAACGGATGGATATGAAGAAGGCGCTAGTATATCACTTCAAAGATTCACTTGGACACTGCTTAATCATATAAAGGGTTTTTTAAATTGCCGAAACTGAAAAATCTAGATTTGTATACAAAAACCGCAAGATAGTATGTTGCGGTATAAGACATTGCCGCCGCATCTGCTGTCTCCGTGCGGCAATTTTTCAAGGTTAAAATCAGCATAGCCATGCCCCGGAGCGGTATGCGGCGGCAGTGTGACATCCGCTTTAGCTTTCCAGCCCTTACTTGTCTTCTGTATATCAGTAAACCCAGCCGTATATATATTTAGTCAGTATTTCTAGTCCGAATGCCAGTAGCTCTGTCTATACATAATATTGTTTTCTAATATCCGCGTCAACTCAGTCAAAGGGAAATTAGGTGTCCCCTTCTCTCGACTGTCCTGACTTTTAAGCGTTGTTCAGGTGACATCCTTTTACAAAGAACCAATAGGCGCGACTTTCCGCTCTTTTGGTTGCGTGGCCTTTGAATTTCTCATAATTTAAATTTCATTGCACAGACAGAAATTTCACACAAATATAAAAAATTTTTAGAAAAATAACATAAGCTGTAGGTACAGTACGAGTATTTAAATATTCCAATACCATGAAAGATTGTTACTTTTCTTCAATAGTTGGTAATAAAATCTAAATATATAAAAGAAAGTGGTGTTAGTTACACTATTTATAACTCAAGAACGGCTGAACCGATTAGGCTCCAAATTGGTGGGGAGGTAGCTTAGAACCGGGAGAAGGACATAGGATACTTTTTATTCTGTTCAATTGTGAGGAAACTGGGAAAAACAACATTTTATTTTTTCCCATACAAACTGAATGGGCGGAACGAAGTTCGCGGGAACAGCTAGTTATAAATAAAAGAATTAAAAAATACAAAAGTAGTAATTTGGTTAAAATTTGGTATTTCGGACTTTTTATGATAAAACGCATTCACAAACTAAAGTCACAGTTATTCTAAGTACAGATGACACAACCTTCGTCTCCGTAGCCCACCTCTTTTTTCACCAGCTCAGACAGACTATTTCAGTGACATATATTGATTATGTGAGACTTTTTATAGCCCGAGTGAAGTTGTAAAAACCTCGCGGTTAGCAACAAATTAGCCATTCCAAAAAAAGTATTTTTTAATAGGAACCAACTCCCTGCCCCTAATATGTAAAATACGGCGAGATTTGACACAACTCTTTCCCTCAATTTTCAAGTAACATTTTTTAAACTGTATGTTTAGTAATTAGCCTCTGATTTGTTGTCAGCAATTCGCTTGATATAAGTTTTTTTTAAGACTGATAATTAAAATTTCTTAGAAAGAAGACTCATAGAATCATAGTAAAAAAATATACTTTTTTTAAGCAGGTATCATTGAAGCGTGATGAGATGAGCAAGGGAAATGGGGACTCATTTTTATTTATAAAGATCAAAAGAGCAATTTCCTTATATATAACCTCTTCAGCATAGGTTTTACTTTACATAATTTAAATGTCAGAGTAGCAGGACTGAAAGTCTGGACACTGAAAACTCCCGAACACAGGTGGTGTCGCTGTCGTAATATTTGTCTGTGTAAAGTGTGTAGCAGCTTGCCTGAAGTCCTCGTCGCTCGCGAAAGCGAACTAAGTGCTCATATTTATTATTAGAACAAGAGATTGAACACAATATAATAATTATTCTTTGACTTTACACTAAACTTATAAAAGTAGATTGTAAATCAGACCCAGAAAATACAGATTGCTCATAAACACTTAAAATGTATGGGTGTACTATCAATCTGAGACTGGAATCATACGAGTCTTGTGTAAATAATTTATCAAATTGGAACACGACACTGGGGAGTTCTTTTTTAATGTTTGAGTTATATAAATAGAAATAATAAGAAGCGGCCAAGTGCGAGTCGGACTCCTAGTTTACCGCATCACGTCTAATCTGATGGACCTATTTTGGTCATTCTGTTTTGTTTTGCTCATTGAAGAGAAATTAGGAAAAACAAAATTTTATATTTTGCCACACAAACTGTTTGCCTAATTGGTTAGTATACAATTATTTTACAACGTAAAACGTAATACAAAAAAAACAGTAGTTGATAGACAACAACAATGTTATATATGCGTCGCAGTCTTGCAGTCGTGATGACAAGCCGATTGTGCTAGTCGACCGGATATCCTACCTCTCAGACTGGAACATAGCTCTTTTATTATGGCAGCAGGAATAGGTGACGCGATGGATGAACAAGTTGATGAACTGCATCCCAGTGGTCTTTTTGACAAATAAATAATAAATAAATATCCCTGGACATCACATCACACATTATCACATACTGGATATCACACAAATTGAATCTAACCCAAAGGAAAGCAAATGGGTGTTAGTCAACGATACTAATACATAGAAATACTTAAATAGATACCAGAATAAATTTGATAAACACCCAGATCCAGAAATGCAGTCATCTAAATGTTAATCACACAAATGCCTGCCGCCGTCGGGAATCGAACCTAAGTCTCGCGGTGGGTCGATGTAGTTAGGCGAGTAGGCCACTCGACCAACGAGTCGGTTGATAATGATCTATTAAAAACTGTTTTCATTTATTAATTTACTACTATTAGAGTGTCCTCTCACTAGTTTCATGGCAGGACGCCAAAGGGTCTCTTCTAGACTTAGTTGAATGACATCACTATTCTCTTCAAAGCGAATGAACTTTAGTGTTCAAAAGGGTCACTGTAATGGGGTGAGTTATATACATACATAATCTATTTTGTTTTAAAAAGTTAGCAAATCAAAACAAAATAAAAAAGGTGAGATTCAGTTTTACGATTGTTTGACTAAGGGCGGATTTGGTCCATGCCCTTTCTTAAATTGATATTGCGAGAACTTTGTATATAGAATTAAACATCTTAAAAAGTTCTCAAGTTATCTTAGTCGTATCTATCGGTGTCTCGTCAAATAAACTGTGTTATGAATGTAAAACAATATGTGGAAGGATGGAGGCGCGCTCTTAATAATCCTTCAACTGTTACGGTATCAAATGGTCTAGGATACAATAGTCGGAATCATACCCGATTGTGCACTTGAAAGGGTCGACAGGCCTCACGTGACGAACTAAATCCTTTCGTTATACAATCTTCATTTAATGTTAGGGGTATTGTTCTAATGTGACAAGTAAATTCATAAGTTATCAAAAAATCTGCAGTTTTTAATAAGACAGTACACGTTAGTAGTGTCCAATCACCCTTCACTTCCCTAAACAGTCTCCGCAATGTGCGGTAATCATGTTTTACCATCAAACAATATCCGCTTTTACAACCGTCACCGCAAGGCACTTAAATTTGAGAATATTAATTAATATCAGAGAGCTCAGTAGCATCAATATCAATAATCAATATCAATATTTAATATATATATTATAAAACAAAGTCCCCATCCGCGTCTGTCTATCTGTTCGCGATTTACTCGAAAAGTACTGAACGGATTTTCATTCGATTTTCAACAATAAATAGAAGAAATCTTGAGGAAGGTTTTAGTGTATAGTAAGTTTATGTTTTGTACAAACTAACGACATTACAGTGATATTAGTTCAATATGTCGGCAAAAAATAAGCCGATCGGGAGCTTTCTTCGAAAACGCTGGCAAAACCTTTTGAGTTTTAACAAAACAATGTATGTAGGGAATTTTCCTTTTCGATAGATCTCAAAAAGTAATCGGTGGTATATGTCTATCTTTAAAGAATAACCCACAATAACCGTTTTTTGCGTTTACTTAAAACAGTAAAATAAAAGGTTACTTTAGAACATATTTTTAACAATACAGTATTAACCCTTAATCAACTAAATCTGTTAGATACGTTATGCCTGTAATTTAGATCAAATTCGCCTTTGATACTATCAGAAAAAAATTTAACAACTAATGAGTTATCAAAAAATTAAAATCTCCGGGCGCAAATTAAATATCGTTGAAGCGTAGCAAAGACATGCGCGCTTACTGCATCCATCCATACTGACATCCTGACATCCAGACATACTCACAAACTTTCGCATTTATAATATTAGTAGGATATGATCTTTATTCTTGAATAACCGAAGCGAAGCGAAGACGGGCAGCTAGTGTTATATAAATTAAAGATTACACATCAATAATTTAACGTGAAACGTGATACTGATTTTTAGTGCGAGATTTGTAAGCTAATTTTTTTTATAATAATAGTTTAAAAACAAAAAAAATGTCGCTGATTATCTTTCTAGCCGAATCACGCGAACTTCGTAGATCATCTAAAACAACAGCTAGGTATCGACAGTTTGTAGAAAAAACTTGTTTTTCCCTATTACTTTGCATTTTCCTAGTTTTTCGTCATAACAACCTTCTCCGGACTATGAATAACACAACAAAAAACGAATTTGCAAAATCGGTTCATCCATTCGAGCGTTATGCGATGACCCCGTGAAATAGTGATTTATTTTTGTAAATAAATATAGAAAATAGATAGATGAGTACCAAGCTACAAGGAAAAATAGTAAAATATTTTGTATAAGTTGAAAAAAATATTACTTTTGAACTGAATGTCTTTTCTAAGTTTTAGTACAATTAAAAACGTACTTTTTTAGTTTTTTAAACTTTTTTTTTCGACGAATCGAATTTTACTTGTTACATGAAACGTCACGTTACGTTACGTTACATGAAAATTATATCACTTGACTACGTGTTGAAGTTAAATTTAAGTAACCGCTATCCCTAAACTAAGCTAAATTAAGCTATTACAAAGGTTTAGCTTTCACTGATTTCTAGCAATTTATTGATGCATCGCTACGTCGCTACCTAGAACAACCTACTGTCACAACATAATGCATATTCATCAAAATTGGCGATCGATCGAAAAGCTCCAAAAAATTCGTAACAATTCGTAAAGAAACATGCAATGCATGTAATGTTTTTTTTCCTTGACCGAACGTAATAATTATATTATGTTACGGTTCGAAGTTAGATTTCCATTACTTCGGCTCGAAGTTTTTGAATATAATATTCAAAAGCGCTTACATTCATTCAGTTGTAGCCGGAAAGTACTGTTACCACTGTCAAAAATTGCAATTGAAGATTATTTGCCAGACACACGGTTACAATGTTTACCTGTACATAATGTAAGATGCACGTGACGTATGCAATAATATCAGAATATAATGATTAGATAATGATATGCATGATGGAGTTCAGCAAAGTTTACCTTTGACACGCTCAGAAACCAATATTTGACGTTAACTAACACATTAAACCTCAATACAGTCGGGGACCTAGTTGTATTGCAAACAGCTCGCATAACTCCCTAGGGAGCGACGTACTCGCTCGCATCAGGATCCAACCTCTAGGAAATATGTAACGATATTCATATATAACTTCAATCGTATAACCTTCTGTGTATGTACTACCTGCTCAGCGGTTTATGAGATTTTTTAATTTATAACATTTGAAAAAGGTACATTACATACATAAAGAAACATTCCGTACAAATATTAGGCCAACAAATGGTGAATCATGACAGTCGGTTTAAAATTAATATTGTGCTTTAAACAAAGCTATGGACAACTTGCAGCCAGCACGCTACAACCAGTGGTCTTGTTGGTAGTGAGTCATTACTGATAAAGATAATATTTATGCTGAAATCGTTAAGCACACGGATTTGCTGAAAAATTCACGCCGCCTACAGACACCAAAGGTAATAATGGTGCGTTGCCAACCTGGAAGCCGGGATGTTAAGTCTCGAGCAAAAGTAAGTTTACCGGCTACCTTATCATCCAAAAAGGCAACCCGTTAACGGCAAGCATTGGACGTTATGGTGGCAGGAATATGTAAGGCGGTGGTACCAATTTGGACGAGTCGCTGCGAAACTCTACTACTTAGTTGGATGTCACGGTGTTAATGACGGTAAGCCTATGCTCGTCTTTTACGAGATGCTTGGCAGAAAGGCAGATGGTCTATTCTGCAAAGGAGCCTGGACCAACACGGGGAAAGTTCGCCGGATCCGCTGGTAGGTACTTAATAGTACAACGAAATACTGTTCGTTAGAATCGTGCTGCGTATATGAATCCTGTTAATGTTAGTAGTTGCTATGACAATAATAAATACCTTTACATTTTTCAACAGATTCAGGAATGTCTAAAATAAAAACAAAAAAGGTCTTCTTATGGGTATTATCATTTTGTATAGCTTCTATTGGATGACTTTCGTGACGCAACTATAAGATGAACAAAAGCGGCTCGGACAACCAAGGGAATCAATATACCTGGAACGTACTCGAATTCATCTAACTCTAAAGACTGACGCTTTGATCTAGATATGAGTTTGGGTATACCAACATACAGAAACAGAAATCAATAATATTTAGATCTAGGCTCTGAAATGAGGATACATATGTTCATCACGGAAGTAGTTGTATATATACCTATCATCGATAAAAAAGTTTGTCGGCATCGTTACGTGCCTACCTCTATGAATATAATTAACGCCGGATTGTAGTTGTCAAAATACTGTTAGTTAAATATACAAAAAGTCTAAAAATTTAGCATCAATAAACAAAGTAATAAAATTAAAATAAACTGAGCTAAGTCTGTCAACACGTAACGACCGGTAGGAAACGTGTACGAATGGATAGATTATTTTAAAATATCCAAAAGAACTTGGCATACGATCTCGCATGTCCAGCATTTGCCTTGACCGCATTCTCTGAAAGATATAATATGACTATTGGTAGCCATGAATAGATAATAACTAACGACGTATGATAGTTGAAACATCCTCCAACACAACAAGCAAAATTGCACTCTGCGTTTATCATGATGACTGGCTTGAAAATAAACAATTTATAAATTACACGTACACTTGTAAAACAAATTAATACCTAGACAAATTACAAGCACTGACCTAACCTTCATTAAAACTTTAACGCTTTACAGACATATACGCATCTCTTATAGCTTATAACGGATATGGTTCCTCTGTTTAACAATATGGCACACCAATTCGGGGAAATTCTGTACATTTGATTAGAACTTCTAAGAAATCAGAAAAAGTGTATAGGAGCGATATAATTATGATGTTAATCAGATACATTCGCGCGAACCACTTTTTAAATCAATCAAATGTTTGATTTCACCTTGTTCATATATTTTCGTGAATATAATCAAATACCTGATAGTTTTTAATCACTGCTTTTAAAAACATTTCGAAAAAACTTTTTGACTTGCTATTAAATAAAACGTATCACAGTGTAAAAAATTAACTTTCAGAAAGGATTAATTGATAATATTACTGAGGTGTGTAGAAATGGTAATGTAGCACTTCGCTCTCTCTATCGTTATAAAAATTTCTTACCCACTGCTACCAAAATTTCGCTAGTGCAGGCACTTATTCTACCTATCATTGATTATGCCGATGTGTGCTTTAGTGATATTAATGAGACTCTCCTCAATAAGACTCTCCTCCTCTTATCGCCTCTGTGGTCTAGCGATCCGGTTGTTGGACTTGACTGCATGGGGTCTTGGGTTCGAATCCCGGGTCGGCCAACAAAAAGAAAATTGGATTTTTCCAATTTTCTAATAAAAAAAAATGTTGGTCGGGATTGGAAATGTGCCCGGTTGGCGATAGGCTTGCCACCTATCACATTGTGGGACTTAGTGTCTTCGGCTAGTCGTGGGTGCCCTGGTTGTGCCTCTGCCTACCTCTTCGGGGATATGGGCGTGAAGATACTTTTTTTTTAATGAGACTCTCTAAGACAGATTAGAACGTATGCTTTACAACTGTTTAAGATTTGTCTTTGGCTTACGTAAATACGATCATGTGTCAACTTCGTATTAAACTTAAATGGCTCCCTATCCGCCAACGAGAATGATATATGTACCCTGTTCAATATTCTTTATAATCCTCACACCCCATTATATTTAAAATCTAAGTTTCAATTTCTGCATGCTACGCATTCTAGACAACTGCGTTCCAATAACAATCCAATTCTTCAAGTACCTTTTTGTAGCACTGATTTCCTTTCAAAATCGTTTTCTCCTAAAGCTGTACGACTGTGGAATGTACTCTCCAATGAAATTAGAAACAGTTCATCCAAGTTTTCCCTTAAACGTCACCTTTCTGCGTATCTAGCAGACTAGATGTATCAGACGTTACTTATTGTACTATAATATATATATGTATATCATATGTATTTTCCTGTGTGTTTATGTACATTTTTGTTTTATTATTGTAAGATAATTTTTCACTTTTTTTTACAATAATTATTTCTGTGCACCCCATTCAACTAAGCTCTCTTACGGCCAATATAAATAATCAATCCTAATCCAAAACTTGCTGTCCAAGGTTTATATTTTGATCCATTTTTATGTTATCGCTTGCCAATAACATATCTGTGCACAGGATAAATATGGCAATTAGGTTTAGGATAGGCCGGCGGATACGCAGCTATCTAGATTGCTTGAAATCCATCTTTAGAGAAATATTATTAACATTGGACGTTAATGAGTTAGGTTGACTGGTAGATAATGCCATGCTGCACTAAGTCCACCTTTGTACACTATTGTGCACCAACTTTAAGTAAATAATAAGTAATAATATAGATTCTGTATCAAATATAAATATGAAAACATCTTGTTTACGGTAGACAGGGTTAAAATTGTTAACATTTTAAAATTGTTAGTAAGTTATAATTGAAATTGTAGTAAGAATAAAACTATTTGTTGAATGAATATTTAAACATTGTGTATATAACTAAATAATCAGTTTTTAAAAATATATAAATATTTGCACACCACAATGTGGTAGAATATGTTGGAAAGCTTATATAATTTTGTAATAACTTCAACACACAAATTTCGCAAATAAATATATTTTCTTTCTTTCTTTCTTGATTGTCAAGGAGTTTGTTTCATCATTTTTTCTCCTGACTGGCCAGGTTTGGATACGGTGGTAGTGTATGTTGGGTAAAACTTGATTGTATTCTTAATCAATAAGTGACAGCCTTGTAATAGATATATATTTTCACTAAAATAATGTCAAAATATATGAATAATATTTTACTTTATTGGCTATATAATAAAATTTTACTTTTGTTTGAATCATGTTTGTCTTAAAAACTGTCATAATATACTATGTACCTATTGAAAGCAACATTCAAACAACTTCGAACAGTCGCACAGACAAGTATTTTAACTAAAAACCCGATCAAAAGTCGAAAAGTCGAAATTTGTTACATCACTTTACAAGTACTGTATTGTGAGAGCCCAGTAGCTATATCGTCATTTAACGGCAATTCTGGCTATGCACCACCTCTACACCAATCGTAGCAGCTCTCGGAACCCAGTCTTTGCGTAAATCGTATGTCATTGTTCTCGACGATACAGTTAAAACGTGACCTTTAAATTGCATTTAATCTGTGTTTGGTGAAATTGTGTGAAAACTATTATGGATATTATGGAAGACGGTAAGTCATTTCTTTATTTCTTTATTCTTTAAAGCACGATTATTTTTCTTTTACGCTTTATTTAAGTGACACTTTGCGAATTAAATGTAATTCATAAAAATGAAACTTTTTTTAGTAAATTCTGTAATTAAAGGTGTTTTTGTTTATGAGTTTATGATTTTGGTTGTAACATAAAATTTTATTATTCTTGATATGGATTTAAAAGGAAAACCTCCCGCATATACAAGCCATTTTTTTTAAATATTTTTATACGAAATTAGTCGAAATCAGCTTTTATAAAACAATGTTTTTTTTGTTTTCTATTTCAGAATCTCCAATGATGTCGATGGAAATGGCTAGAAAATCACTATATGAGATAATAAAAGAATGTACAGACAGAAAAATTGACCAAAAGTTTGAGTTTTTAGAAAATCGTCTTACAATAATCACGAAATGTCCTGCAAATAAACAAAGCTCATTGAGAATGCCTTAAAATCTTTTAAATATCAATTTAAACAAAAACGGATAGTCGCCAGTAACAAGGAAGACCGCTTCTTGACAAAAAATGAACTATAGCTAAATAATTTTATTACACTGCCTGCGTGGACAACAAAGAAGCCCGGCCGTACAACTAAACAATTCAAAAAATTGAGCGATCAAGCAAATGGCAGGCTAGAACTCAAGAACATAAAAACATAGTGGCAGAAAAGAAAGAAGAAAGTTCAAGAGGCTTTTAAAGAGGAAATGGGGCTACTAGTGGATATTCCGAAGTTAGAATTTGGGAACACTAACGATGGGAACACTTCGAGGAGGTTTTTCTTAAATCCTGAAACTTCTTCTTGTATTACAGGGATTGACGTTAATTTATAAAAAATCGGTGTGACATTAGAGACTTTGTCAAGTGGGCTCAAAATTGATACCCAGAAATTTGAAACCTTTGCTGTTATGAGTGGCACCCCATGTCACCTACCATGCACAAAATTTTAAGACATGGGGCCACGGTAATTGATAACGCTACTCTGCCTATTGGCCAGTTGTCGAAAGAGGCTGCTGAGGACAGAAATAAACACTTTTGCATGCATAGGCAGAATTTTTCCAAAAATTTTTGCGCGAAGACTGTACCTAACAAAGATTTCTTAAACAAACTTTTGCTAACTTCGGATCCTTAGTATTTGAGTAGTACCAGGCAAGAGCAACGAAAAAAAAGTAAGCCATTTTCCGTTGAAGCATTAGAACTCTTGCTCCCGGAGTCATCGTACGTCTGTTCTACAGAGTTTGTAAACGAGGAGGACGATGAATCTAATGATGGCGATTCTGACTAAAAGATTTTGATACAAAAACTTTTTATTTTAGCTTTTTGCATGTTTTCGGTGCTTTAAATATAAGGTTATCACCTTAAACTACTTTTTGTTTTATATCCAATTTATAATTAGCACAAAATAATTTTGATCGACTTTTTAAGACAAATACTCGTCTGTGAGTCGTGCGGCTTATTGTAAAAGAGGAATCTCAATCTCCCGTCACACAGTTAAATTATTAACTAGGACGGAGGTTGAAATTAATCAATCATTTAACATGTGTATTTCTCTTAAATAAATACTTTGTATTTTTTTGTAACAACAATAAAAAAGTATATATTGAAATTGATTTGATATTTGCACAACGTGGTACAAAACATGTTAGTACGAATAAGTATTTTGTAACATAACCTTTAAAAACACATATTCCTATAATAAACTAATTTAATTTAAAAATACTAAATATATGATAATTAAGAAAAAAATGGTAAGTATCGTCCTAGCACGTTATTCTAATAATTCTTATAGAACTTGAACGCACAGACGTAGCAATACAACAAACAATTCATAAATAAAATTCGAATCCTTAAATAAAGCAACTCTTGTTCCCCTATTTCAATTTCCTAGGAAATAATGCTTATTCCGTAAAATGTCTAAAGGAGCGAGATATACAATCGACGTCACAAAGCGATGATGTGATTGCCCCGTTTGAGATACGATTCGCAATCGACTCACGCTTGATACAAACCACTGTATGACTTTTCCTGTTTTGAAATTCTGAAATTTAAAAAAAAAGTGTTTGTGTGTCAGCTACGACGCACGATTGGAGTTTGTCTCATGTCTCCTACAGCAGATTTAGTTATGTTAATTCTTCTTAAACTAGCATCATCGCAGACATTAGAAGTGTGATCCGAATAGTCAGTATTTTGATAGATAGCGACTCCTACTGCACGGAGATTACGAAATATCGCGCAGGAGGAGATCCCGAGAATGAGATACGCTGTGTAATGTATTCCATCTCATTCTTTTACACGTTCAATCCACAACATATATATATATTTGTCTCTTTCTTCGTAACGCCTCAACGCCTCGTGTTACACTTGATTTTACTCCTCACACAATTTCCGTACCGGGCCTTATAACTGAAATCGTTTCTTAAGGAGTAAACTCCAACAAAAACAATGGTGTGTGACCGAGTCGTGAAGACGACCGTGTGTTTACTCAAATACGTTTTACGTATCGGGTTATACGTTTTATATTAAATACTAGCGAACTTCGCCTCACCCGTTAAGTTTGCATGGGAATAATTAAAATGTTGTTTTTCCTGCTTTCCTCGCAGTTTTTTCTTTTTCTTTAAAACCTTACTGCGGGTATAAAATATATGACTTAGACTGAAAAACTACAACATATATTTTTACGTGTATTAATTGTCAAGTCAACTGGATACCACACCCTTCGGATTGTAACACAACTACAGGAATATGTAAGGCTGTAAAACCCTAGCTGGATAAAATCCTGTATTAAACTCGTAATTATCTTGCTAACAAACGCGTCTTACGACTGGCAGGCAGGGGGCAGGCTACAAAGTTGATCCAAAGTAATGCGGGGAAAACCGGACCAACATAACCGTTCCAAATAAGTGCTGGTCGATTAACTGCAGCTGGCGCGTTCACATTACCACTCATTCACATATTGGATCGTCGCGATGTGATTTTAAGAGCTTTTATTTGACCTGACTTTTAGTCTCGCAACTAAATTTTACTTTCCGTAGCATCTTTGATTTGATTGGGCGAATAAAATAACAAAATCGACCGTCGTTGTTATTTTCAAATTCAACATTGTAATGCCGAATCGGCTAACTTATCGAGGAATGTGTCTATTTATATTTTGATAATATGTAAACTCAAAAACTTTATTTGCTAATTATACAACCACTTCTCTTAAAAATATGTACATTCGATAAACGTTAAACACGTGTCAACAAACGTTTATATATTTGTTGACATCTAGCCTCCATATTTTACAATAACTATAAAACATTTTTCATCAATATATATATAAGTATTATAAAACAAAGTCTCCCGCCGCGTCTGTCTGTCTGTTCGCGATTCACTTGAAACGTACGGAACGGATTTTCATTCGGTTTTGAACAATTTGAACAATAGATAGAACAATTCTTGAGGAAGGTTTTAGTGTATAGTAAGATTATGTTTTGTACAAACCAACGAAATAACAATGATATTAGTTCAATATGTCGGCAAAAAATAAGCCGATCGGGAGCTTTCTTCGAAAACGCTGCGAAAACTTTTTGAGTTTTAACAAAACCATGTATGGTGGGATTTTTCCTCTTCGATAGATCTAAAAAAATATGCAGTGGTATATGTCTATCTTTTAAGAATAACCTACAATAACCGTTTTTTGCGATTACTTAAAACAGTAAAATTAAGGGTTACTTTAGAACATATTTTTAACAATACAGTATTAACCCTTAATCAAATAAATCTGTTAGATACGGTATGCGTGTAATTTTGATCAAAATTGCCCTTTGAACTATCACAAATAATTAACAACTAATGAGTTATCAAAAAGTTAAAATCTCCGGGCGCAAAATTAAATACCGTTTAAGCGTAGGTACTCGTAGCAAAGACATGCGCGCTTACTGAATTCCCCCCTTAACTCGAATAACCGAAGCGAAGCGAGGACGGGCAGCTAGTATTTTATAAAGAAAACGTTACTGTTTAATCTAACTTCGTGCGGTCTTATACGTGAAGTGAAAGAGAAATACTCAGACCTCATGTTTCGTTTGTATTTTTTTTCAATTGAATTTTTATATTTAACAAGTCTACCTAGCGAACTTCGTGACGCTTGACATTAACAGCTACTGCCAGTTTATATCATGTAAAGCATGATTTTTTCCAATTTTCCTTCATACGATCACAAACAAACAAAAAACGAATTAGCGAAATTGGTCAATCCGTTCAGGCGTGATGAGATGATCACATAAAATGGGGATTCATATCTACATATGAATGAATATAGATAAATATCAATATAGATAAACTGTTAAAAAATGAGTCCTACAAACACCTGTCGAAACAATAAACGAGCTGTAAATATTTCATGCTGTAATTTTTTTAGAAAGCTGTTATATTTACAGCAATCGGAACTCTCACTAGCTTTATACTAATATCAATAGTGGTTCAATCGCTTCTAAGCAGTAAAGGGTTGATCCTACAGATATATATAATATATAGTAATGGTAGTGATAGTTTATAAAATTGTTATTGTTGTTAGTGCAACAGCCAATCTACTAAAACAAACTCTTCAGTCTATATCTAAACTTGTAATAAGTCAGTAGAAGAGTGAATCCTATTGAAAATATTAAGAAAGAAATAAGATCAGGTAAATACAACAACACGGATATGGCATAAGAAACGACAGAGGGAAGAGGCTAGTAGACTACGCAACTGAATACAATCTAACTATCATCAATACATGCTTCGAGAAAAACCGTAACAGAAGATGGACGTAGAGATCCCCTGACGGACAGCACAAAAATGAGTTCGTCTATATATTATCTAATCAACGTAAAATATTCCAAAATTTTGAAGTCATAAATCTAAACTACTCGTCAGACCACCGACTTGTTAGGGCTTCAGTAAAAATAGCCAAACAAAAGCAAAGTAGAGTTAAATTTACACAAAAACATTTTCCAACTAAAAACTAAAGACGAAATAACAAGATATAACAACAACTTAATGTTAATGTTACCCTACCCAAGCCAAAACTTGAAAAATACGACAGTACAAAACGATCACGATAAAATATTAAACGCTATTAGTAAGAGTTTGCAAAAAGCTCGAGAAACTGTGAAAGCGACACATAGACACCACAGAATACTATCAAATCGCAGGGCTTTGCTATTAAAAAGCAGAAAAGAGCTACAAGACACAAAAAATAAGTCACGATCTATGAAAAATGAGCTTTCTGCTTTATACAAACTAACAAACAAATATATAAAAAGAGATTATGCTAAATATGGAAAAGATACAATAGAAAGACATTTACAGCAGACTGGAAGCTCGAAGAAGGCCTTTAAGGGACTTAAAACGAACAAAACCTGGATAGAAGGCCTAGGAAAACAAGGCAAAACTTTGTACAAACGAAATGACATCATCAATGCGGCATCGGACTTCTATAAAATTTTTTACAGTTATGTGACTCAAAGCAATAACACCCCAAACGCCAATGAAAATAAAAATGAAAACTATGTAAAACTAGTGGATGAAATAGAAGTTAAAAAACAATAAAAAGTTTGAAATTAGAAAAGAGCCCTGGATCGGACAACATCACGAATGAAGTATTGAGACATGGGCACAAAGCATTAGTCGGACCACTGGTGGAACTATTCAACTTAATACTACAAAATTCTGAAACACCTAAACAGTGGTTAGAATCAGATATAATACTTATCTATAAAAAGGGTGACCCGAAGGGTATTGGTAACTACAGACCAATAAGTTTGCTACCGAGCCTCTACAAACTTTTCTCTACCATTATGAACATAAGAATAAGTAATACATTGGAAATTAAACAACCAGTTGAGCAAGCAGGCTTCAGAAACGGATTTTCTACAGTTGACCATATCCACACACTCGAATTAATTATAGAGAAATACCAAGAGCAACAGAGACCACTATACATAGCGTTTATTGATTATCAAAAAGCTTTTGATACAGTAAAACACGTAACTATATGGGATAGCTTAAAACAGCAGGGAGTAGAAGATGTTTATATAAAAGTAATCAAAAGTATATATAAAAACAATAAGGGAAGAATCAAACTAGAAACCCTCGGACCAAGTTTTGCCATAGAGAGAGGCGTAAGACAAGGGGACCCCTTATCTCCAAAACTATTCATAGCCATTCTAGAAGATATCATCAGCAAGACAGATTGGAGTAAGGCGGGCCTTTACATAAATGGCGAATACCTAAGTCACTTGAGATTCGCAGATGACTTAGTCTTGTTTTCTGAATCCAGCACCCAGCTACAGCAAATGTTGGAAACCTTACAATTAAAAAGTACCAGGGTGGGTTTGGAAATGAATCTCTTAAAGACCATGGCAATGACAAATAGGTGGAGAAGACAAATCACAATAAATGGAGTGCCACTCGACTATGTGGACTCGAAAATCTATTTAGGGAAACGGATAAATTTTGATAGGAAAAATAAAGAACTGGAAGTAAAAAGAAGAATACAACAAAACTTGGAACAAATATTGGAGTTTAAAAGAAATTTTTAAAAGTGACTTTCATATCTCCTTGAAAACAAAAGTTATGAATTCCAACCTCTTACCAAGTTTGACGTATGGGTGCCAGACGTGGAAGTTCACTTCAAAAATAAAAAAACCTAATCACTACTTGTCAAAGAGGACTAGAACGCAGCACGCTGAAAACAAAATTCGACATCCAAAATAAGGGCAATAACTAAAGCAACAAATGCACTAAATTATGCACAAAAACTAAAGTGGAAATGGGCTGGCCATGTCGCAAGGCTTAAAGACCGGATATGGACCAAACAAGTAACTTTTTGGAAAGGACCTCCGGGTAAAAGAAATAGAGGACGACCATTGACACACTGGGACGAAGAGATTATAAAGACAGCCGGCCCAAACTGGAAGCAGATTGCACAGGATAGAGATAATTGGGCAGCTTTGGAGGAGGCCATTACCCAATAAGGGGGTTCCTACAAAATATGCTAAGTTAATAATTAGGTATAGGTATATAAATCAAAAGAAATAAACTAAGTAAGTATGCAGCTTAAAAATTGTAATATGCGTGTATATGTATTCTGTTTAAATGAACAAATTAGGTTTAAAAAGCATTATATAAAGTTAGCTTTATTAAGTAAATTAGATTAAATATATCCATAATTATACATTAAACATGTAGATTTAGGTCATACCAAGTTAGTATAAGTTAGTATAAACTAGAAGAAAAATTGTAAAACTATTTATTAGTAAATAAATAAAGGCTTTTTTATTTTATTTTTTATTTAAATAAAAAAGGGAAGAAAACATTTCTACCATTTTTAGAATTTTTGTCTGGCTGTCCGTATCCCGAAAGCGTTTCATGTCGAATCTACTAAACCAATATTAATGAAATTTGGCAAGTAGGAACTTTAGGTTCCGAGGAAGCCTAAAAGATATTATTTATCCCACTTGCTTAAGGGGTTCCTGTGGGAGAGGGGTAAAAGTGAAAATAGAAATGGGGCTGAAAGTTAATAGCGTATTAGTTGTAGTTTAGAAATTACCGACATATCAACATTCAGTATAAACTGAACAAGTAACTTGAAATTGGAAACGATCTCATCAAATACATATCTTCACGCCAAGTTCCGAGTGCACGGTAGACAGAGAGTATCGAGTGTCAAGCGACTAAAGTTTGCCGAGACAGCTAATTTATAATACAACGCCACCTGATAAATATATATTTATATTTTTAGTTAGATTGTGACGATCCACACTAATATTATAAATGCGGAAGTAATTCTGTCTGTCTGTCTGTTACCTTTTCACGCCTAAACCATCCAACCGATTTTGCTGAAATTTGGTATGTAGATAGTTTGCATTCATGAGAAGGACATAGGCATATTATTTTTTAGAAATTCAACCCCTAAAATGGTTCAAAGGGGTGGCAAAGTTTGTATTAGAAAAATATTTTTATTGCACATTTTTGCATGAAACTTTGACTTAATGCTTTTTAGTACAAATGATGAAACACGTATTTCAGGGTTTTTCGAAATTCATCTCCATTGGGGGTTAAAGGGGGTGGCAAAGTTTGTATAAGAAAAATATTTTTATTGCACATTTTTGCATGAAACTTTGAATTAATTCTGTTTAGTACAAATGATGAAACACGTATTTCAGGGTTTTTCGAAATTCATCTCCATTGGGTGTTAAAGGGGGTCGCTAAGTCTGTCTGGAAAATTTAATTCTATTGAAATATTTTGCGTGACACTGAAATAATGCTCTGCAATACAAATTATGAGATACATATTTAGGCGTTTTTTGAAAATCAACCCCTATGGGGGTTAACGGGGGTGGCACAATTTGCGTAGGAAAAATATTTAACAGTAATTTTTACCATAAGTCCATAACAATGAACCACGTACTTCAGTTTATCATTAACGAAAAACACACAAAGAAATTATGATACACATATTATATAGAATAGCAAATATTAATATCATATATTAATATATTAATATCATAACCATAGCAAAATTGGTTAAAAATCCCTACTCAATATTAGAAATGCGAAAGTAACTCTGTCTGTCTGTATGTCTGTTAAGCTTTCACGCCTAAACCAGTGAACCGATTTTGATGAAATTTGGTACAGAGATAGAATAGACCCTAAGGAACAACATAGGCTACTTTTTATTGCAAAAAATAGGGCAGAGTGGGTAAAAAGAGGGGATGAATGTTCATATGAAAATTCGTCATTTTCAAAGCTGTAACAGTAAAACTTTGTATTTAGACACTTTATGATAAACGAAAGAACATAGGCTACTTTTTATCGCAAAAAATGGGGGAGAATGGGTAAAAAGAGGGGATGACTGTTCATATGTAAATTCGTCATTTTTAAAGCTGTAACAGCGAAACTTTGTATTTAGACACTTTATGATGAACGAAAGAACGTAGGCTACTTTTTATCACAAAAAAATAAGGGAGAATGGGTAAAAAGAGGTGATGAATGTTCGTATGGAAAATCGTTTTTATTTTGTTTGAAAGGGTATATTTCAGAGGTGGTCCAATGGTCACTAGGTCAGGATCTGATGATAAAATCCTGGGTAAAAACGAAAATGACGTCGTTTAGAGTAGGTAGACACATCAATATGGATGGACATTTTTTCTGTGCAAGGTCAAATTTATCACAAAATGTGTTCATACTAATATTAAAAAGCTAAAGAGTTTAATTTTGTTGCTAAAATTTCTAAATGTGAGTTTCTGAAGATATCCCTTAAGTTCTGCCTAACTGCACAACCGGAGCAGTAAAAATCTGTTAGAGGTTTCCATAACTTGCTATACAGTTTAATTCAACAGGATTTGCCAAAGTGCAGATAAAACTGTGGAGACAATAACGTATTCCTACTATTTATCTGAGGTGAAATTAGAAAAGAGAAAGTGTATGTTCAGTTTTGACGGCAAAACTGCTAAATTGATTTTAACATTTAAAAAAAAAATTGTTAAAACTTTGGATAGCGATATAGGCTACATTTTATCTTAAAATTTTAACGAGCAGTGTTAAAGAGCTAAATATCAAATTAGTGGACTACGCGGGCGAAGCCGCGGGTAACAGCTAGTATATTATATAAACATGTACTCGTATGTATGCGCATAAGTTACGAGCGACTAGCTATGTAGCTATTTTTTTATAATAATATAGAAATTATAGAATATGGAGGTTTTGAATTATTAAAAAGCACCTAAACAAGGTGGTGGTCATTCTGATGGTTAGATAAGTCATAGTCACATTTGTTTATTGCTTCAAATAGTCACAGCACATCACATGTAGGAAACAAAGATGACAATAATTAAATAATAACTACTTATCAAAAACTACGATTATTTATTTATTTTTATGCACAAATGTAGAACAATGGAATAATAATCTCTAGTACTAAGCCAGTGGGCAAAGGTAATAAGGGTGTAGGTAGTAGGAAGCATTTTTAAACACCGGTAAAGTTAGAAATTAATATTAGAACGTTATCTAGGCAATGCAATAATTGTATTGCTCATAGCAATATAGACACATTAGGATGTTTGCCAAACTGCACTTTCTCAAAATAACATAAATCAATAACAATAACAATTATAAATATTAATATCTTCGTGTTATCCAATGATATATCCCAGCGTAGATCGGAGTCACTGCAATTACTTTCTAATTTATTACACATAGGCATGGCGGTGTGGGGTGCAATCACATTTACGATATTTATATCATCTGGGGGCTGATTCAGTATCTTTTTGTGATGATCACTGGGTAAAGTGTACATTAAATAGCTGTCAAACGACGTGATTTGTATTTGCTATCTCCTGTGACCAAGAGAAATACAATGGAGACAGGATATATAAAACACGTCATTTGACAGCTATTTGAGGTACACTTTACTCAGTAATCATCACTAAAAAGATACTCAATAGCCGCGCTGGTTCACTAGTCAAAAAATCTTAAGCGGTATGGGTACTGAAAAGACTAAACCAACGTAATAAACTAATTGTGTTTGTTCAGCCTGGATTTTTAAGCCTGGATCGACTGCGACGAAATTTGGTTAACGAGTTCACTGACCCCGGGACGGATATATCTTTAGATATCGGGATAAAAACTAAAGAATAGCGTACGTCTGGTCACAAAGTGTAAACTAATTCCACCACCGCTTTTTACAAAACAAACATGTTCACATACTTTTATTATTTTAAATTTAAATTAACAATAATTTAAATTTACAAATTAAATTTAAATTAACAATTTGACAAATTCAGACGATGTTGTACCTACTCAAAAAACTAAAATTAAAAAATAGGACTTAAAAAGAATGAAAGTATATTTATTAATAGGAGAAAATGTTAAAATAAAAATCAGAACTTATTTTTAGTATTCATCGTAAAAGAGAGAACAAAATTTTCTGATATTTTCGTTCGTATATGAACTCGACTCCAAGCTTGAGGTTTAAAGCTCAAGTTTTAATTAGAACACAAAATACCGCCCGACTTAGTAATAAACCTATAGGAAGTATATTATAAAACTGTGTCAAGAGAGAGAGAGTCTTTTCACATAGACTGTGTGTAACTGTATTCAGTTGAGAAACAGTTACAAATTTAACAAGCAGTCTTCTGCCCAATTATTATCCCAAATATTCACAACTAACTTAGTTTAAGTTCTAGCTCTGATGATGCTGTCATAAGCGAAACCGATAGGCTATTTATAAAATAATAAATTATAAGTGATACGTAAAACAGTACAAGTGTTTCTTCATTTAAAAATATGAATATTTGAAAGTTTTACCAAGCGCTAACGATGGAAAATATCAAATATATTATTATCCCAAAATAGCTTAGGACGATGAACTACAACTTGTGAAAATATAACTGATAGAAAATTAATAATAATAGGCTTATAGGTTTTTCAGTAAATCGTTTTTCGATCATTTAGCAGTTTCCATGGCCCTGACGGCACAAAATTGTCTGAAGTAGATAATTGTGTATTAGGAAGTCTTATTCAAAAATCGATTAAGTAAGTTTAAAATACGTAATAAAATAGTTTGATTATTGTCAGTGAAAATCGGGGAAAGTGGCATAAAAATGCGCGACACCTGTTTTCATTTAGTATTAACTTTTAGGGTGTGTCCTTATATTATATTCGAATAGGTATATTAATCCAACCTGGTCACCACATGGCTATACGCAACTGCAAGCTGATAAACATTACTGCCGTTTTCTCGGCACTTAGACTGCAAGCGTGCAGTTTATGTGAAGGTAGCCTAAATATTTTATTTATATGAAAATACAATTACTATATTAAGGATGACGTCACAAGGTCGCCATATTTGACGTATTTGACGTGGACGTGACCGTCAGCGGTATACAAAAGCTTACTTTAGTTGTACTACGTTGCGTGTACTGTTCAAGCACGCGAACATCGTAGAAGCTTTGGCACATCCGGCCGCCAGTTGCACGCCGATGACGAATAGCGGTTCAAAAAAATTTAAAGGCTAAGGACTAAAAGATTTATCAGAAAGTATATGTTAGGCAAAAATAATAATTAACGAAAAATACTTACTACCAACTTAAAATCTCTAAGCGGCAGTGAGCTGAGCAAATAGCTCCCCCAGATCCACGTCGATAAACCTTTAGTGCTTGCCTTATCATATTCCGCGCAGGAGGGTGATGCGGCCCCAGTAACATCTATGTATGTTAAAATTTAAAATTTTGATTTAAACATACATTTCTTGTAGGTATGTTTAAATTTCCAAATTTTTTTCTAAACAAACTCAAACGTTTAGTACTTTTTTTTATTTAAAGATATTTTAATGGCATTTGAATTGTATTTTTATATTGAACAAAAAACTGTTTCAACAAAACCATGAAATAATACCATCTGCGGTATACCTCTAAAATAAAGGTTCAAATTTGTTAGATTTCTACTACGGGTACGGTAGTTGGACAACTAAACTACACCCGAAACTGCGGCAAAGCCATAACTCAAACCGAAATTTTAAACTTCTGCGTATGTTCCGATTTCAATCAAACTTTTAGTCCATGTAATGTTGAAACTAAAACTGTATTAAAACTTTTAGTTTAATAAACTTTCACTCCATTTTCGATTATGTAACCGCAGCCGGTGGAACTTAAATTAGCCTTACAGATAAATAAACTCATTATATATACACACAGCAAACAGTGTACATATTATATAATCGCATCGCTTAATAAAGTATCACTACAATCAAAAAAATATTCAAGAGAACAATATTTACACATATATACATATACACATACATCTTCACTCCAAGTCCATCCAAACGCGATGCCATTGAAAATAGGAATTATTTTTTAAAATGAATGAGTTGTTCTGCTATTCGGGTATAATACGAATTGATCGATCCATCAGTTCTCGAGTTATAAACACAACTTTGTTTTATATAAATAAATAAATATATATATGTGTGATGTTTCTTGCGATCTTGATTGGTGTACAAAGTTAAAGGCGAATCTAGCAGTACAGACAAGAGCGTAATTTTAACTAGACAAGAGATTCTCACATTAAAAAAATCACTTCCATCAAGAATTTTAAAAGAGCTTTACCTTTTGATGGAGATGCTACGGAGCCTTAAATTCTGACGTTGAAAATTTATATTCCTTTCTTTTAGTGTAGGTACAACGATAGTTATGTCCCGTGGCTACACATCTATGACGTGTTGCTAAATGAGATTGTTTTCATAATATATTTATTCTCTATCTACTCATTCTCTATCTACTCACAGAAGAATTATATATAATTCTACTGTGAGTGTGTATGTCACTGATCTCCTTCTAGACGACTGGACCGATGCCGATGAAACTTTTTGTATGTGTTCTAGGGAATTCGAGAATGGTTTAGATTCACAATTTGTTCCACTGGAAAATGTTTTTTTTTTTAAATTAATTTTTCAATAATAAGTAGTTGTTGATTTTAGAATGTTTCACATCGGATCCGACAGACTGCGCTACTGTCTAAGTATTAATGTCAAGCGATACGAAGTTTGCTGGGTCAGCTAGTAATAATATAATAATATTTATATTGGACACAAATTTTTCGACTACAAAATTAAATTACCTAAATAAATGTACCCCAGTAGTAGATGTGATTTGACTGACTGTGTGTTAACAGAAAAAATCAGAATTGAAACCAAAAATAATTTTGAAGCATCCCGACTCCGTGTTTTTCACTATGGTGTTAACCTAACAGGCGCTTCTGTCGGGAATAATATCTGAGCTTCGTTATAATTAGGGTCGCTAGGTACAAGAAGCATAACATGACGTTAGCCACTCAACCGACAAGGCGGTCAAAATATGTTACGGAACAACAATAGTACGCTAGAGGCGAGTCTGGTCCCGTTGTTGTATAATTAAATTTGTGACCATATCATGACTAATAATTATTCATAAAGTCGAAACGAATCGAGTCATCGAGACTATCAGTCAAGAGTGTAGACGACTACACAGGGTATCGCGAAATCTGGGATGGTATACCTAGGTATTTGTCATTAATGCCGGGCCCATGACTAGTAGTAAATTACGCGACAACTCGTCTGAGTTGGAACTGACGCCTTATCCTTGTCTTTCCCCTTGTTAGTTCGGGCTCCTTTGCAGCATAGACAGACCATCTGCCTTTCTGCCAGACAGCTCGTAAAAGGCGAGCATAGGCTAACCGTCACTAGCACCGTGTAGGATGTCACGGGTGCGCCAGTTTCGCTGTGACTTACCCGGATTGGTACCACCGGCTTACTTATACATAACGTCAAAGCTTGCCGTTAACGTGTTCCGGTTCGGAGGGTAAAGTAGTCGGTAAACTTACTTTTACTCGAGGCCTAACATCCCGACCTCAGGTTGGCAGCGCACAATTACCGCCTTTAGTGTCTCTAGGTGGAGTGAATTTTTTGCCATCAGAAAATCCGTCTGTTTGTTTGCCTACCAATAACATAAAAAAACTACTTTTACCGCCATAAAGACAGTAGGTAATTGCGATTGTTGCTGTTAAAAAAGTAAAGTAGCAAGCATGCTTACAAATGTATGAGTTTTAATATTGAAACCCTCGGTTGGCAACGAATCATTGGCACCACTGTATCTATAGGGAACGTATATTTATAATGGTAATTTGGCGTTTGTATGTTTGTTTTCCAATGATTAGAAAAATAAAAAGTACGTCATTTGATATTCTTCTTAGAGCCTTAATAGTTAATAGTTGCTCAACGGGAATACTTTCATTTAACCCTTTTTATAAGTTTATAAAAAGGTTTAAATGAAAGTACTCCCGTTGAGCAACTATTTTTGAGCACTTTTGCATTGATCACTTTATATTATAACTTATTAAATTTAAACCAAACTTGTTAGCACTTACTAACTCAAATGAAGCTTTAATTAAAGACTCGAAAATTTTAAATAATATATTTCTTTTTAGGTATCTCTCTTAACTATTTTCTATCTTACACTCTCTACCTGTTCTGACCGTTCACAAGACGAAAGAGAGGCATTAAGTAGGTACATAGCAGAGAGTCGGCAACATTTAGAAGAGTTTTTTGTTAGGAGTGTAACTCCCAACAGTAGTCTACAGCTACATGATCGTGACACAAATCTTACGACACTTGTGTACGATCATTTTATATTGTAACAACCAAACAACCATCAATACATGGATATGTAGAACATGATATGCAAATATAAGCATATATTGACGAGCAGTAAATGTGCTTTAAGAATGCTATGGCGCCGTTGTACCCATTCATCATGTTTACGTCCGAGGGTATCAGAAAACTGCAAGTTATATCTCATTCGCTCACATTTATTGCTAATAAATACACACCACAAACAATATAAAATAGTTAAAGTATACACTTTTCTCAGCGGTTTATCAGTCCTATAAACTTGTTTATGTTTACTTCTTAACCTACGCCCGCTGACTTACCCCGGCGGCACTTATAGCGTTTTTCTTTCAACAAGATTTCTGCGCTATCACTAATTTGATTTCGATTAAACGTAGACTATATTTTTAGTCAATTATTTTCTTTAAATCAACGATCAACGAGTAGAACAACAATAAATGATTTAAACTACTTTAATAAATTATGTAACAATTCAATATAAAAAATAAGTAGCCATCCAAGGTAAAACTTAAGGAGTGAACAAGCTGAAGAAACCTCATAAAAACCGAGCAACACTGAAAATGTGAAGACATTTTCAGACGCTGTGAGCATTTCTATTCAAAGCTTTTTATAAGTTTAAAATGATTGGCTTTTCAGTGGCACCGAGCAGTAGACTTTTATTAGTTTGTGTCATACAAAAAAATTCAAAGAAAAGAAGAAAAGGATTTTATAAGTTGTTACGTAATGTTTACCTAATCATATAAATTTATTGGACAATACGCGGCGATACGCATTTTTTGAAATCATTGTAAGAATAGGTTTCTTGCTAATTATAAACCTTGATATATACCTAATATAGGTTTATGAAAGTACCAACGTCGCTTTACGAGTATTTACCCAAAAAGTGTTACCAGTCTAAGGTTGGTCACTTGCCATTACCATTTGTGGTATCTATGTATATAGGTATATTTTCCATCAGAAAACCCATTCCCTCTGTTATTGTATAGAAAGACAAACTCTATACATACATCTTATATAAGGAAACTGTAAGGGAAATAAATGCCATAGAAGACCGCCGGACCGGACGTTTAATTAGCGACAAATGAAAAGCAAGCCAGACGTCTGGGAAGCTCACCACTGTAAGAGGCTTTATTATTACGGCTTTAAGTATATTTAAAGGTGCGGATGCGGTTAGAAATTCTGCACTACTATGTTCATGTATATTTTTAAACTTTTATTAAAAATGTAAAATCAATGAACATTTGTAGTTTAATAATGTTTGTGTGGAAACTAAACTAAACTAAACTAAGATGTCAAGAGACTGTACACATGTAATTTGTCACTTGTAAAGAAAGCTGGAAAACCCCCCAATTTATATATTATCAGCTGTTATCTTTGACTGTGTCTGCGTAATAAAGTCATTTAGCTATCCCAAGGAAGCCATTTTAATATAATTAATTACTAAGATGAAATTAACTACAATCAATATAGCCATTTAACGTGCAAAAATAACATACATATACTCACGCATACTAAATAGACTCATTTTAAGTTTCTTCTTTGTTTATTAAATATTTTTTTTGATGTATTTAAGTATTTCTATGTATTGGAATTGTTGAATAACACCCATAACACAAACATATAATTTGTTTACTTTGGGGTTAGATTTAATTTGTGTGACTTGTCCAGAGATACTTATAATTATATTACTATTATTACTAATAATAACGAGAATATTTTAATTTCTTAACCATTATCAGTCGTGAAACAATTTTTAATAGTTTTGGGAATTCCGATTAAACAACTGTCTTATACTTCTCATCTATAATATAAATATGAATCGCTAAATGTGTTGGTAAGCGCATAACTTCCGAAGGACTGAACCGATTTAGCTAACTTTTTTAAAATTGTATTACTTATGATCAGGAGAAGGTTCTTTCGAAAAGAAAAACCGGGAAAGTTGCAGGGAAGATGGGAAACATAATACTTTATTATTTCTCATACTGAACGGGTGAAACGAAGTTCGCCGGGACAGCTAGTTAATAATAAATATAATATTGTGATAAACAAACCTGATAACTATCGTTTTTTTTATGTTGATAAATGATATATCTTCGTATACAACAAATAAACGAATGTGAACTGATGGTTAAAATTACTAATATCGTAGTTGCGTGTGCTCTAATATAGAACAGTTCATTTAGAGTCAAAAGACTCTTAAATGTGATGTAAGTAATAAACTGGTCTCATTATTATAATTATGGCTGCACAGGTAAAGGCGTGTTCCCTTTGTTGAGGTTTTATTAATTAAACCTTTTATAAATATGGCACTCACATGTAGCTTTACTTTAGCAGTTATTACTTGTAGAGTACTTACGGATGTACGTATTGGGTGATTCATTATAATAACTTATTTTCGTTGCACGAACATTCATAAATGCTTGTCTCAAGCGTATAACACTCGCCCTCCCATTGATTTTATTTGGGGTCTCCGAAACCAACATGATGGTAAGAAAAGAGTAATGAATGTGGAGGAAGCAAGATATGTCTGCAGAAATCGTGACATTTGGCACCCGATATTCTTTGCAAAATGTCGTGGGACTAAGCGTAAAGATGTGCGTGTCTTTTTTGTTCATCCATTTTTCCATAAAAAAACTTTACATAAGCGAATCTCAAGCGGATGTAACTCCCGTTCGAAGATGTCTACATTGGTTCACAATTTGGTGTCGGTGAGAGGTGTCTATGTGTGCGTCGTTCGAGCGCACATTATGTAGATTGCCTTCCGCACCTATTTATATTTTATGGCACAATCTCTAATTATAAGTCCATCAACTTTTACTTAGTATCTCTACAAATAAGTTCCATTAGTATCGTGAACTTGAAACACTGTCACTTGATTTTAGCACAAGATACCACAATATTACATTAATTTATACAGCTTTCCGGAGAGGATTGCCTTGATGTTTATATGATGGTGACGGAGGTATAAGGTGATCAGTATCTGCAATTTTTTTACAGCGTCACTGACAAATTCCACTTTGAAGTCCCGATGGAGGTAACATCATTTCTTATTTACCGCATTGGCGATGTCTCTGACCACTTTGTATTGAAACCTTTATATGCACTGAATGCTGTGAGTCCACATTGGTTCTTAGAACTTATTAAATATGTCTAAAATTGTTTGTTTTGGATTGTTAATTTCGAATGTCTGCAAATAAGTCAATACATATTTCTATACTGTATGCCTGTGTGTATGCCTAACTCTTCTCGTCTCTTTTAAACGTGGGCTTTCCGGCGTAGCTTTGTATCGAGTGTCCTACAAAGGTATTTAGCTGTGTTGGAGTAGCTATGGCACTCTCTGTTCATTGATGTAGTCACCAATCTTTTATTTTTTTGTAAGTAAAATGGACATGAAGTCTACAGACTTGACTTCGTTTAGTTTGATGAGCCATTTTTTTGTCCATGACAGGACTTCACATATAGCAGTTTGAACTTTTTCTGATGTTTCTTCTTGCGTACTTCCCACAGCAATAATCGCCGTGTCGTCAGCAAAAGTTGTAATGGCTGATCTATTTCCGGTATACCTATCACCGGTTCGAGCACACTTTCTTGACCTACTCCAGCTTTATTTTCATTAAGTCCAGAGCAGTTAAGTTAAGGTAAGTAGTAACTAACAATACTTTTCCCGGATCGGACAGGCGTTAGCCATAAACATGCATAAGTAAATGAACTTATTTGTATCGTACTACGTACTAACTCTTAAATTCCTTTATTAAGTAAAAACATTTATTAATAAAATCATTACGCATTTTAATAAACATGTTTTGAGCAACATCTCATAATCTTGTTTGCGGCAGTTTGCTACGAAAGCACTTAGCCAAGTTTACATTTACATAATATATAAACTTCTCGTAGCAAACCGTAGCAATGCTACTACTTGGTGGTAGTGTCTCAGCTTGTCACACTTATAACTACGTTCCAACCAACAACACGTAATTAGCAGTTCGCTTCAAAAGCTCTGTCATACATTTTATATTTATACATGCTACGCTTACACAACCGCTCGTAGCGACTCGTAGTTGTTACCGTCTTAACATGCTAGATATTACTTCAATCTCCTACACAGCTAATTAATAATAACTACCTACATAGCAGCTTACTGCAACTAAACACTAATTCTCTTGTATAAAAGAAAAAAAAACACTAATCCATATCCTTATATCTGTCTTTCAATACATATTCAATTGATCATCGCATCACGCTTGAACGAATTGAAAAATTTGGGTAACATTTATTATCAGGAGAGGTTTCTTATGAGAAAAAACCGGAACTTCAAAAACATTGTCGGATTAGGTATGCGCACAAATTATTAACAGTCGAAGTATAATAAATAAATATCCTTACACAGATTGATCCAACTCCAAAACAAGCAAATTATATGATTGTGTTATGGGGCAGTGATAGTAATATATGAAAAAAAATTTGAAATAGATATAGGAAATACAGACATTTAGTCGAGAATCGAACCTGAGTCTCGCGGTTGGCCGATGTCATGTGTCAGGCGAGAACCAACGAGAAGGTCTATAATCTAGATAGATTACTAGTTGTTTGTTGTGGTGAAGGCGTGTGTAGTGTCACTACCAGGGCTTGAAATACCGGTATTTTTGAGTACCGGTATATTTGACCTTGGTGCGATACCGGTATCGGAGGAGTACCGGTACTATTAGGACCGGTATCTAGCGAATACCAGTACCTAGCAAATACCGTGTTCAGTCCGATACGGGCGTAAAGATATTTTAATTATGGTATAAATAATTAATAAATAAATAAATATCTCTGGACAAGTTACACAAATCGAATCTAACCCCAAAGTAATCCAATTATATGTTATATGCGACACAGGTGTCAGTCAACTATATTAATTCATGTTAGTGTAAATAAACAAATAGACACTAGAATAAATGTATTGCACACACCGTAACTCAGAGATCTAAACATGTGCAACACACAAAGGGATGCCGCAGTCGGGGTTGGAACCCGAACCTCGCAGTTAGTATGTGGCGTACCTACTCCAGTCAATAAAATTTTTAAAGTAAGCATGCGTGCGAGCATTGAAAAGTTTCAAAGTTTGGCGGACTGAACACGGCGTGCGGGGTGAGGGACGCCGATTCCGCGCTCCGCCCATTCGCGAGGGGACGTACATCGAAACGTAAATATTTGATAAGACCTTAATTAGATATCGGTTTTTATTAATCGTAAGATACTGTAACCGGTATCTGGACGATACCGGTATACGGAGTACCGGTACCCACTTTGGAACCGGTATCCAAGTATCAAATTGGAAAATACCGGTACTTTAGTACCAGTTCCAAGCCTTGGTCACTACACACGCCTTTATAATTGTTTTGTAAATACTCCTGAAACCTTTTTGTAATCAAGTACTTGAGGACTGAACTGAACAAAAAATGTGTCAATACATCTCTTAATTACTTTCCATCAGTTTTTAAATGGTTGCTTGAAAATCGAGCCAGCAGATAACGTCATAAATTCACCTGGGTTTACATATTGATCTTGTAAATAAGTACCGAGTTCATTCTGTATAGTCTGTCTAATGTAGTATTAGGACACTAAGTAAAAAAAATAGAATTTTGCAAATTTAAATTACAGTACTTTTGATCAAAGACATTTACATGTACAACGCTTATTTTGTTTCGTTGAAGTATTTTATCTTTAGCCATCGCCAGACGATATTTCATTACGAAACATACTTTAAATGAAGGATTAAATTACAGACACCCCTAACAAAATATATCCCTGTCGGGACGTGGTATTATATTTTAAATCACGCTATTTGTTCATACCTTTTTAGGTGTGCCTTAGAGAATAATATAGTTATATAGAGTTTAGCGTACGTGAGTGTGATACTCAGGTGTAAAAAAATGACACTAAACAGCAAACGCACTATTTTTTCACTGTGCGAGAAAGTTAAATTTAGAAACAATTATTAACGCGATGCAATTAAATGAAATTCATTTAATTAGGCAATTATTGCCGACTTGTTTACAACGATTTTTAAAATCTTTAAAACGATTACAAACTAACACTTTTAAATCTTAACGATTATAAAAACACATTATGTACTTGTGTTTAAGAGTAATTGTTAGAATAATGGTGGGCGACCCTAACAGATTACTTTATAATGTTTGATACTTTTACAGCATCCATTTTATCCCAAACATTGTGCAGTATAATTTTGTGGTTTTGTGTTCTATTTACAAGAACATATGAAATGAATCATACCGGTTCTACACAATAAAGGTTATCCATGCTATGATATACTCCAAATGATTTTCTATCTCGCCTGCTTCTATAATTTATTGCCATTTACGGGAATGCTTTACCTTACCTCAGCGACTAAGACTAAAGAGATTTATAGCTTTCTCCGCCTTAGCGAGTTGTGAATAGAGTCAAAAAGTGGCATTATCATTATCATCGTCTATATGTAATTCGACACGAAATTCCTTTTTCCTTATGACATGAAAAGGGGTTTTATGCGAATGCCTATTTTATCCAATTTCGCCAGAAAGATTACGTTTTCGAGTAGGTACATATAAGATATGAGCCTAATCACAAAAAATCAGTTTGGAGATATCTACAAATGAGTTTAGAATAATTACATCGAACATGTTAATTAAGAAGCTATTGATAGAAATAAAATAAATTAAAGTAGACCATTACCATTACCATTGACTTTAAAGCAGGAAGTTTGTTTTAATTCTTTTTAGCTATCGGATTTAGAGTTCTTTCAATATATTTTTTTAAACAAACACTCCAGTTTCAAGGTTTTTCATAAATTCAACCTACACCAAGGTTGAAATAAGTAAGGAGTAGATAAGAAAAAATCACTTTGGAAGGTAGAGTAATTAGTGACTTTCTGGCGCAAGAGACTTGACAGTCCAACCGGGTATTCAACTTCCGAGTAAAAAAATGTGAAGTTGTGTGAATGAAAGATTTTGGCAAACTTTTTTTATAAATTAGTAAAAGATACTTTGATAGTTATCGCAGACAATTTAAATTAATTTAATTTAACCTTCGTGGAAGCTTCAAATTTATTATAAGTTGAAGAAGTCTTGAGAAACATAGAAGCATCGGGTAGATATATATATATCCGATAACTGGATCAGGTATCCGGGATAACAACGTAAAGAGCACTCGTTCCTAATTCAATAAGAGTTGAGTTCATCCGAAGAGGTGAAATAAATACTATTGGTACTAAAAATACTTCTAACACATTATTATTCATTGCAAGACGTTTATTTGCAATTAATAAAAATGTTAAGATTTTATTTTAATATGTATCATAAAAAAGAGAACACGTAAATTGATTTGCTAATGGTAAGAGAAAAGTTATGGCTATAGATACCATAAACAGTATTGGTTTATCTTACGGCTAGCGTGTGCTCATACGTAGGCATTGGAATAAGGCATCGAATGTGGATACTAATATATTATGTACTAACAGAGAATAGTTATTAAATATATCGTTTTTGGTACTACAAAAGTATATTACATTTAATTAATTTGTAGAGATTGTATGAGGAGCAATTAATCCCAAGCATTTCTGTCTTCTAAATATTCTGAAATCTTATAATAATCTTTACCGTACAACTTAGATTTAATACATTTTTTAAATTTATTTAATGGTAAGTCTTTAATATGCTCGGGAAGTTTATTGTAAAAACGTATACATTGACTATATATACTATGTAGATGTCGCAGTAATATTTTAACCGTTAGTTTATAATATTTCTAGCAAAATTTTTATTGTGATATTGGAAGGCAAACAAGCAGGCGGATTTCCTGACAGTAAGAAATTCATGCTGCATAGAAATGCATGCTGCAAAGGTGGGACTGGTGCGTTGCCAACCTCAGGTTGACAACGCACCAGTGCCACCTATAAGTTGCCGGGCTATAAGATCTCGAGCAAAAGTTAGTTTACCGGCTACCTCAGCCTCCGAACAGGAACACGTCAACGGCAAGTACTGACGTTATGGCGGCAGGAATAGAGAAGGCGATGGTACCAATCCAAGCGAGTCGCTGCGAAACTTTACCACCTTCTAGAATTTCACGGTCTTAGAGACGGTACGCCTATACTCGACGTTTGCGAGCTGCTTGACAAGAAGGTCTATTATGTAAATGAGCCCAGACCAACCCGAGGTAGATTGTAAATGCACTGACAAAAATTGCAAACTGTATCAAAAAATCACATTTTCTGTTGATACGTAGTACATATTAAACAACCTTATTGTCTTTTTAGTTAGTACAAAATTATTTCAAAAGTATTGGTGTTAATATTAAGGCAAACAAGAGTGACAAAAACAATATTTTAGCCTAAAATTATATAAAAAAAAATTAAAACTGTGTAAAAGTTATACGACTTTCCGAACTGTAACATTTCAACAGCTGTTAACTAAGATTACTAAGTAGTCTGCAAATTGTCACATGTACTTGTTGGCAATAAGATATCACAGAAATGAGGACTTGAAATTACTTACTTTAACAGACGACCGATTATAGTCCACAGTGAAAATATAAATGGAATTAAGCTTATCTATATAATAATATGATGGCGGCGAAGGGTAGGCCACAGCAACTTAAAATTCCGAATTTTTTTACCTTGTCTGCGACTATTTGGTGCGTCGACAGTACTTATAAAGTTCTCTACTGGGTTAAATAAAGGCTAGATCTGCTTTTAAAAAAAATATTATTTATTAACTCAGTTCTTAAACTAATGTAATGGGTATCCATTACATTAGTTTAAGAAAGAAGCAAATTTGAGTCGAAAAAGAGTAATGAACGCATGTTATTGAATTCCTTTAAATGGAAAGAAATAACCAAATCATGTTAACAACACAACGTAAAAATGTCCAATCGATAAACATTAACATCCCAATAAACGCGTCTTTTTGTCTCTTTGGCACCAGTTTGACAAATTAGTCATTTAGATTATTAATAAAAGTTTATTTTTTACTGCCACCGGCATGTAAGAGTTAGCTTACATGCCTAACATCACTGACAAAATACGAGGTACAGGTTCGCTTTCACGACGGAGGCAAACATTTTTGTGAAGGTTAATATACTAACTATTGCAACCATAAAACAATTTGCGATTCAATCTTTGACTGAAATTATATTTTAAACTGGTCAAACGGCAAAAAGTCCCTACATTACCATAATTGTAAAAACAGTTTTGATATCAAAAGTAGGTATATCAGTTGAAATTAAAATAATCGATGACGACAGAAAATTCACGCCAATTAGGAGGTTCCACTAATCAAACAGAATAACGTAGACACCACGCACCTATAATGGCATTGCTCGTATTTAAATTAAAAGTACGACAGAACTTTTACTGAGGGCGATTAAAATTGCCCGTCTGCGCAGCACGTAACATTAGCTTCACTTCAAACTAAGTTTCTAATCAAAACTTGGCCGTTAATTTTCCAGCAGTTAAGTGAGCAACTTGAAACTTGATTCCGTAAGCCCTGTTTCATCATCACCTTAAAGTTTTCATTGGTCTAACAATATTTTTGTACATCCAAAGATAAATGACCAGAATGGTTAGAAGGTAGTAAGTAATTGCCGCCCAGGAGAAACGAAACATCAGCAGTTTTGCAATTTTTCTCCCACAATATTTTATCATGGAGATAACGTCATGGATAACACCAATTGTTCGACAAAATTTCAATTATCGACAGTGTTAAGTCACAATATACACGTTATTACCGATTTATAATAAGATATAAAGACAAAAATTAAGAAGAATAAATGTATACCTACAGGAAGATTAGAAAGAGTTTTTATGCAGATAAAATTTTCAGGCGGAGTTGACAGTCTCTTACAAATTAAATAATTTAAATAACAACCTTAACACAGTCAAAAGCTACGCAGTCGGATGCATGTAGCTCCTGTCTACGCCCACAGGCGTATAAGTTAGTTTGCATTTTAGTAAAGCAAATGCAAAACGACAGTATTTCGAGGTTTTCAGCGTTTCCAAGTTCATGGAAGGTATATCGAAGTACTACGGTGATTTTACAGATCTAATTCAAGGTATGTTCAAACACTGAATGTGTATTCGACTGCGAGATGGAGTCAGATTGATAATTTGAAAAAATATGTTTTAATTTGTTAAAATTCGTTAATTTTAACATTTCCCTGTCCCAATGTAACAACATTCTGATAATACGATTTTTTGTAACAACTTTTGTTACATTTTTATTCTTGTGAATAATATTTTTGTTCTCAACTTCTTGAAGTCCTAGGTTCAATACCCGGGTCGGGAAACAAAATATATTAGACCAATGTATATTTTCAATTTTTTAATAAAACTAACGCTGATCGGTATTTGAATATGTGCCCGAATTGTGATAGGCTTCGGCTAGTAGTGAGTGCCCTGGTTGTGCATCTACCAACCACTTCGGGGACACGGGCGCGAAGATACTTTGTTCTTTGAAATTAAAAAAATATTTATTTGTACAATTGCAAAAGCTTAGCTAGAAGACTAAACCAACCAATAAACAGTATTGAATGTAAATAATTTTTTTTCGAATTAGTCTAATAATAATAATAAGTAACACATTGTTCAGAGATTCCTTAATCTGACTCCCTGACCACTGACGTTAAAACACCACCCTTTTGGGACTCTAGTTATTTATGATTACATTTTAAATATATATAAATCTATCTATCTATTAAGTTCGAAAATAAGAAACTGTTAACAAATGATAACAGGTAATAATAAGTGCTATTTAGCAAAACATTTTAATTAGCTTCCGGACTCAGCAATCAAAGTATCCTTGATTATCTTACAAATGCTGGTCACTGTAGCAGATCAAACCCAAACGAGGTTGAAGAGTTTTACTAGGCTTAGATACATGCTAGCTTAAGAACCAACGAAGTATTCAGGATACCTACTAGAAACTATTTTTCCTTTCTACAAAAGCTGGATATTTTCGGAAGCACCGTATTTCCATTAGTGGCATTATTTTCCAATTCCTCGTAAGCCTATTTATTTTTCATTTAGCTGTTGCGGCGTATTTGCGTTATGAATGCTTTGATGTCCGTTCTAATACAAAAGTAACGTCACAAAGCCCTGGCCCTCGCCGACTTAATTGCTTCAGTCTACACAATGTCTTCTGCAAACTGTTTATTTTCTCTCTCTATAAAAATCAGTAACTTTCTATTTGCATTGTGAAAATAAGTTTTTTTTATCTTATAAGTAAACGAATAACTTGTCTTCCTTGAGCGTTATCAATTACAGAATAAATGTTATTAGTGAATACAGGGATCCACCGGCTACCCCACCATCTGGACCCCCACCGGACCCCCACTCGTCATTTTGGCGGTAGGGATTAGTAAGAAGGTGTTTACTGTCAGGGAAAGTTGATGAACAGTACTTTCCCACTAATGGAAGGTAGCTTTTATATTCTGCACAGGGGCTCGGGCCAACATAGTTTTGTCTTTATCTTAGTTTTTCATCAAGTACATTGCACTAAGTAAATGGCATTAGCTTGCTAGCATCAATATTTAATGAGAATGACGTATGTATGGAAGAAAACTTTAGCTATTAGCTTAATAGTACCATATCAAATATGTTTTGATTCAAACTCAAAGAATTTCTTTGTGAAAACACATGTAGACCAAAATCACCTTTCTTGTTGTTTTAATTACAGTCAAAAGGATTATATAATCATAACAAATCAACATAACAATTCAAATAACAATGAATATTTAGGGCAGGACAATGTCTGTCGGCTTAGCTAGTCTTCTCATATATATATATATATATATATATATACACACTGGTGGTAACCACAGGAAGGGACCTGTGGGAGACGTTGCTGCTGGCAAAACAGGGGACATCCCTCGTCGTCGGCCGCATACGCTCCTTATATCTGGAGGTGACTCTCTCTAAGACCGAGGCTTTTTTGTTCCATGGGTCTGGGGGGGGTCCGGGTTGGGACCCAGATGAAGTACCTGGGTCTCATCTCAGACAGAAGGTGGACTTTCGGGGGACATCTTACCCGGCTAGCCCTTAGAGTTCTTGGAACAATCCTTTATTGGGGAAGTTGCTGCCGGACGGCGGCATGCGTCAATGCAGGAGACCCGAGCTGGGAGTTTCAATCGCGGATTTTTGCTGACAAATACCTCGTGATGTCGTCGGCGAGATCACACGGGGAGCCACTGGCGTGGAAAGACGTGGAAAGGCGCATGCAGAGGCAGGCGTGGAAGAACACGTTGGAGTACTACCTGTCCCTGGACCGGTTCCAAAAGTGGTTAAAGCGGCAGATTCAGTCGCTGACATTCCGACTTGTGCAGGTGGTTTCCGGGCATGGATGCTTCATAAAGTACTTGCACAAGATAACGACATGAGAGGCGACGCTCGCCTGCCACAAATGTGGGGCACCAGAAAATATGGAGTCCCTGGGAATCAAAGCACCGTACTCTCTCAGCTCTCGTTAGTAAGGACCTCTCGCTGCCGAGCATCGTAAAAGCTCCTTAGTGACAGGTCCTGGTAGGCGGTGGTCTCATTTTGCTAAAAAGTAATGACGCAAAAGAGCTTAGGAGGACGATCCCAATTCAGGCCCGCACCGGCGCAGGCGGTACATTCGCTTTCTCAGCACCTCCGAAGTGAGGCTGCCGGGGAGAGTCGGGGTTTCTCTCCAGCCAGTATGGACTAGCACGCATGTAGGGTGACGTCAATGGTCGGAATCGCTTCTCTTTTCGGAGGCCGGATTTGCCAAAGGAGGCGCGATGGAAACCGGACCGTAGCCGCAGAGCGAGTTGGTGAATGCGAAAGCGATCCCATCTCGCTCTTAAGCGGGCGGCGTGAAGGACATCGTTTGTTTTTAATCGTTTCATGTCTGACATAACCTAAGAGCGACGGGTATTTGAGGGGATTTTTCAAACGTAAAAAAAAGGACAGCGTATGTCGGATCAGGTAGTAAAATAAAAAATGGATAACGCAGCACCATAGTTCATACAATGATGCAGTTTTAAACATTGAGCAAGTGTGCAAAAACCACAAGTTTATAATATCTTATCCGACCAACCGACCTTCGTTCCGCCTGACAGCTAATAACTCGCTTTTTTCGACTGCGCTCACATCCCGCTCAGTGCGTGTACCGCGCGATAACTTCGTCGCAATTACACAAACACAAAAAGAAATTAAAATACACCATATTAAGTTTAAGATCGAACACGATTCTCGTTAGGCGTCCGCGGCAATCGCCAAACCGTTGGTAGGGATAACTATAACCCTAGCAATTCAACTGTACATAATGTAAAATGATTTGAAATATTTAATAAAACGACACGACCCACACGTAGGCAACGGTGTGTAATTTTATTATGCACGCGTGGGCAGAACGTATTGAATGAAATCGTTTCTGAATGCACTCAGTACGTACAATACATTACATACAGTGTTCAGATTATTGCGAAATTACAATTAGAAATATTCCAAGGACAAATTTTGCTGATTTGATTTTGATTTTTTGGAGTTATCGTTATTCCTTTTTTAAGATCTTGGAAGGCAAACAAGCAGACAGATTGCCTGATGCTAAGGGATTCACGCCGACCAAAAACACCAAAAGTGGTAATGGTGCGTTGCCAACCTGAGGCTGGGATAGCAGATCTTAAACTAGTTTACCGGCTACCTTACCCTCCGCACCGGAACACGTCAATCGTAAGCATTGACGTTATGGCGGCGGGTAAAATATGTAAGGCGGTGGTAACAATCCGGGCTAATCGCTGCGAAACTCTCCCACCTGGTCTGATGTCACGGTGTTAGTGACGGGAGACAGTGCTCGCCTTTTACGAGCTGCCCGGCAGGAAGGCAGATACAAATACAGGAGTAGTATACAACTATGGTACAAAATACAGTTGCATAGAACGTCCCGTGATTTAGATGTGGGAGATATCAATTTCATTAATATCCAACTAGTCGTTTTTGAGTTATATTTTAATAATGGACATTTTCTTTGTACTGAAATGATGCGGTGATGACATTAAAGTCGTTTTTGCAGTTTTACAGTTTAGATAATTCGTTTAGATGTTTTAAATAATTTTACATACAGTTTAGATAGTTTAAATAAGTAATTTATATTTCAGCGTTGCGTAACTCAACTTAGAAATTCAGCTATCACGTTGAGACTACTAACCGAATTTGATAAATAAAGTGGACACTATAAATAACTTAAATAATATCTTCATGCCAAGTCTCTAACAGGGTCAGCAGGGGGTATCGAGTGCCAAGTGTCACGACCTTTCCCCAACTGCTAACCTTCTTCCAAATTATTTACTCTTTTAATACAAAGGCAATACGCCGGTTTCGGAGACCCCTGACACCACCTTATGAAAAACTAAGCGATAAGCGTGTAAACATAATTATTGATAATCTAACGGCCAATATTAATTACCTATCTAAGACAATATTTCTTGTCTGGTGATATGATAGTTATGATGATACTTCAGATCAGTCGTCAGGCAACCATTGATTAGCAAGATCTTAGCAAAATAAACTTTAGAAGCCCTATTTTTATCTGTAGATAGCTTATTATTATCCATATAATGTTACCTACCTAAGCGATTGATGCGTATTAACGCATACGCGGAGGATACCGAGTAAACTCAGGGCGTTTTGGTATTCTACATACACTACATGATAACTCTGATCCCACGCAATCGTGGAATGTGAATCAAATAAAACACAATACGAAGGACGGAGAACAGGGAAACGTCACTCTTCATGCGACTTACTGACATGAGGTACACGAGAAAAAACGCCGAGCGACAAAAGAAACAAACTCGGGCTCCAACAGGAACAAGCACTTATTCGAGTAAGTATTTTCATGCCCGACAAGGTAAAAAGGGATGCAACCAACAAACTACTTTCAGCTAATCGCTAACAACGTGATTTACGGGAAAAAAAGGTGCCATTGAAACAAAATATGGCTACTGTTAAAAGACATTACTGTGGCTGTTCAGAAAAATTAATGTATCGTTATTGATAACGCAACGTTCGAATGTATTTGTATAAAAATTATAACGTATAAAATGAGTGATTACTACCAAGACCACAGTCAAATGTTCAACGAAGGAACATTCAAAAAGCCCTCAATGTATTATTGTAATATTAATTACCCATCAACCAACTTAAACATATAGGAAAATCGACAAAATGTAAGCACATAACTTCCGATCGACTGGATCGATTTGATTAATTTTGATTTTTAATTATTTGAAGAAGTGCAGGAATAGGTTAAAAGACAAGCAAATAGGAAAAAATGCAAGGAAAATAAGCAAAAACATATTTTCCTGTAATTGATTTTTCCTGTAGAATCTGAACGGTTGAACGAAGTTCGCCGGTACAGCCAGTTACAATTAATTATAAAACTGCATAAAGGAAGGCAGTGTACGTAAATGCACACATAAATAATATTATAGTTGTAAATAAAATTCAGCAGAATCAGTCACGTTCATTTATCGAGGGTTTACTGCGAAAACCAGCTAAATGTATCGAGTATGTTTTGAGATATTGCGTTTTTAAGATTTAAACCTAACAAAATGCTATAATATTAGTAGACCTTAAATACCTCAGTAATCACAAGTTAGGATGTATAATAGAGATACGTTTTTTGTGTACTTTATGTAAATATGCGAAATGAAAATATATGAAATCAATACATTAATTGGAAAGATCGTACAGTTAGTTGGTTTTACATGTAAATTGCAAAAATGCTATTGATGCTAGATTATTATTTGTTTTATACTTTTTTTTAATATTATGTAGCGCTGATAAAATAATGTATTTTAAATGAAATAAACATTGAAAAATAAGGAAACTTGTGGTTTAGTATGACAAAGAAAAAAAATGTAGCTGGTTTTACCTGTAAACATTTATTAATTTTTAAGAATTAATAGTGTTAAAAAGTACACTCGTGAGCAAAAAAATCGACTCAGCACGCATACTCGCGGTTAAAACCTTCTAGCAAAAAATCTAAAGCTCTAATTCAATTTCTGATTTTAACATCGCCAAGCTGTTAGTTTTAGCTTTAAAATGAGTGGTCTAGCTTGTTATAAAATTAATTTTGTTGACAAAGAAAAAATAATTAATGATAGAAGTTCTATCCAATGAAACGAGGTGAAAATTAAAAATGAGAAAATACCAGCTTAAATACGTCAAAATTATAATTTTTATATTAAAATGAACCTATCAATATTTAGTGTTGCCCCCCCTGGCCCTAATAACTGCTTCCAATCGCCTCTTCATCGAACCAATTAACTTTTTAATACGATCTTGTCCCAACCTACCCCATTCTTTAATCAGCGCCTCTTTGAGTTCTAATTTCGTGGTTGGAGCGGGATTTCTAGCCCGGACTTTTCTTTTTAGATGATCCCACAAATGTTCAATAGGGTTTAAGTCCGGGCTACGCGCTGGCCAATCCATAGCGGCAATTTCAACCTCTTCCAAGTACTGCCGGACGGAAGCTGGAGTATGTGGACGGGCATTGTCGTGCATGAAAACGAAGTTTTCGCCGATAAAACCGGCGTAGGGAACGACGTGATGCACTAGAATTTCTTCTATGTATCGGTTTGCCGTCAATCCCCCCGATCGACCGCCAGTTTCAACAAAAACCAACTCTGTTTTTGCCTCCATTGAAATGCCCGCCCACACCATCCAGGAACCTCCTCAAAAAGCCACATTTTCCTTAAAGCAGCACTGCGCAAATCTTTCTCCAGGTCTTCTGTAGACACGTCCTCTTCTGTCGCTACCATGCAAACACACTCTGCTTTCATCTGAGAAGAGGACGGAGCTCCACTGCGTCAGTCCAATCAATGTGTTCTCTAGCAAATCGTAAGCCGGCTGCTCGATGGGCTGGGGTCAATTTGGGGCCAGTAGCTGGCCTTTTTGGTTCAAGGCTAGCTGCCTTAAGTCGTCTTCTGACTGTCCAACCACTCACAGCCACTCCTCGCGTTTCTCGGAGCTCTTGTTGGACTTGAACGCCAGTGAGGGCTCGATTTCTCAGCGATGTGCTCACAATGAATCGGTCATCTCTGTCCGATGTGCACCGTTTCCTTCCGGAACCGGGTCTTCGGTTAAAGTTACCGGTCTCCTGGTAACGACGATACACTCTGGAATCAGCAGACTGGCTCATGTTCAGCGTACGTGCCACATCACGCTGAATCTGGCCTTGTTGCAGTAGGGTGACCGCTTGAGCAGCTTCATCACTTGTTGTGTCCATTTTCAGGTGGAATTCTTGTTCGTAGATAACGGAGATGTGTATCAGTTGACGTTTGACGGCTAACTGATAAGGGTGGGTCAGGTAAATGACCTTTTATATGGGCCAGGAACCCTTAATTAGCACTATTGTAAGCGTGCGTAAAAAGGGTTGTTATTGATAAGAGCATATTGTTGGCTTATCTGAGCAATAAATACCACAATATTTACATCATTACAAAGCTAACAATAGTAGCTTCAATATTTTACTAAGAAAAATATATTTTGTCGGTGACTTTTGATTGCAGGTGTGTCACCTGAGTCGATTTTTTTGCTCACGAGTTTAGAATGAATGGGTTAAATGCTACGTATTTGTTTGAGTTATTTTAAATAAATTATAAGAAATTATGATAAAACCGTCTACTAATAATCATCTTTACCACTTTCAACTTTATCAAGTGCTGGTTCATGTAATTTCTCAACCAACTTGTTGCCCGATACAGAAGATTTAATTGATCCGAAAATTGAAGATCAAGAACTACTAAATCATCAGATTGCTTCTTCCTTCGCGCAGAGTAGGCGTGATTCAATGCACTTTGCGACGTGAAAGTGGACGAATTTTCTCGAATATCCATGACATTAAAATTGTCGCTCATATCATGACTGAAAAATATTTTCCTGTTTTTTCCTTATACGCTTTATCTTTAACCACTGAACCTGTTTTCCTTTTTCTTCTTTAATTCTATTTTTTATGATAGTTGTTGCAAGAGGCTTTATGTAAAAAAAACTCTTCAAATTTAAATTCTTTTACTCTGTATGGTACTCTTGTTATTTTCTTCGCATCGACTGTAATGGTTTGCCTGCGTTTAGTAAGCTTGAAAATAAAAATCGAATCCATTGTAAAAAAACAGAGATATTTTTCTCAGCACCTATGATACTGTGCATAGAATGCATAGAATCAGCTTCTATTTGTTTATGTCCCGATTCTAAAAACTTTTTGCTCAATGACTTTAAGATGTACAATTTTTTGCATTACCCAAAGAAGTAATGCAGCCATATTGAGTGCGGTTTTGACCTCCACAAGTATCTGAAAACAAACTTATTTCTTAGACAGTTTCAGGGACGCAGTTAAAAAGATAGTTTAATAGAGCTACCCTTCCGTCCATTCATCTCTGACCATGAAAAACAATAGGCATTATTGGGTAGAACGTGAGGTTATTTACACATAACTTTCTAAAATAATAAGGAAGTCACTGTGTTGGTCCGGGCTCCTTCTCAGAATAGACCATCTGCGTTCTTACCAGGCAGCTCGCAAACTTTCGCAGCGACTAACCCGGATTACCACCACCGCCTTGCCTATTCCTGCTGCCATAACGTCATGACGTGTTCCGGTTTTGAGGATAAGGTAGCACGGTAAACTTATTTTTGCTCGAGGCCTAAAATCCTGGCCTCAGGTTGGCAACGCACCATTACCAACTTTGGCGTATCTAAGCGGCGAGAATTTCTTTCCATCAAGAAATCCGTCTGTATGTTTGCCTTTCAATATCATAAAAGAAAAGTCCGACATCGCAGAAAGGTATTTGAAGTACTGCTTGCAATTCAAAGTTCATAGAAATAAAATGCTCATCAGTGTTTGATCTAACTTTATCCTTCTCTTTCTAATCTGCAATACGGATTATTTTTCTTTCTTGGTGACCATTGGTAAATAACGATTTCCTAACACATATACATAATAAATATTCTTGGGAATAGAGAGTTACGCAGGAATATCTACCGACTATGTTTTAACTGTGTAGTCCTAACAGCTTGGGAACAAAATGGTTGTGACATTGGGACGGAAGGAAAAACCCAACAAAGTGGAATCTGCCGTTAGACTAAGGAGTCCTAAAGACAAAGACAGTTGCAGTAGCAGGTACAGTAAAAGTCCATATTATATTGTTTTTCATTTTTATCAGAAATAGACACTAACTAACTTTGTTTCCTGCAGAACGGACGCTCGGCAACGGGTAATTTGGTTATCGGCATTAACTACATCGAGATCCGACACCAGACTGTTACGGGTGGTCGGATTCCAGTTTATTCAATTTACTCCTAGTTCAGATACACAATGGCATTTCAAAAGAAATTCAACCTATCGCACAATCAAAATAGATTGATAGTCTCCATTCTTTGGACTTTTCTTTATCTTATAAGATGGCGAACAAGCAAGCAGCTCTACTGACGGTAACAAACAATTGCCGTTTATACGTATCAAAGTTGCTATAGGTGCTTCGCCGTCTTATTACCAAGGTCTTATGCCAAGTATGCATTTACCAGCTAACGTACCCTCGAACTCGACAAGGGTGAGCGCTGACGCTATTGTGGTAGGGGTATGTAACAATCACAGCGAATTACTGCACATCTGGCTGAATATACTAGTGTGATGATTCAGTAAGTTAAAATATTAGATGAACACTATCGTGCGATGGAAAAGTCATATCCTGATGCCAACAACCTTATGGAAGTCTTTATCTCACTTGTTTTTAGCCTTTTAAAACATGAAATAAGTGTGATGAATTTTTAAGTGGTAAGAAATACACATTGCCTATAGGCACCTAAAATGGTGTGAGTACGGTGCAAATCCAAAACTCAAATGTCAAGCTTTTTTCGGAATTAAATGTATGGGCTACTCTTCCCTCGAAGACGAAATACAACAATAAGCACTGACGTTGTGTTAATTCATGTGAATCATTACGACTCTACTCTTTAGTGATACAGGCTACCTGAAAAGCAGGTAACTGGTCTGTATTCTTTAGAGGGAGCCAAAAGAAACGAACTGTTCGGTGATGTTACTTCTACAATCGCTGTATAACCTCCATGACGTATGTTATTAAAAAACGCAGATTTACGTCACTGCAATCACACAGCAAAAATGAAATGCTCAGTGATTTATAAGAAGCGTCATATCACGAAATCACTATCGCACTGAATTACAATGTCTGTACTAGAGAATACTCACGTAGATTGAACGCATCCGAGTATAAAAAGACTGAGTACGTGTTCATTGAACAAATTGTTAAAGTAACGTGTCTCGAAACTGTAAATCGGTGTTGTTTTTATTTTTATTTTGAAACTTCTAAATTTACATGTATATGTAGGTGACTAACGTTTATTAAACGAAATCCTACATTTCTTTATTCCTAAAGTATGATGCAATTCCAATTTATTTGATGTTTTATAAATTATTGTAATAACAACACGACACTTTATCAAAATATGCAAATGATTTATAGAAATAGATTTACTATATATAATACAATTACCTATAGATATAGTAACCAAGTTTTCATAAGTTAATTTAGACAAAATTAAATTTAAAGTCATGTGTGTGCACTCCATACTAAAACGACCTCTACAATACGAACACTTAATACTAGATAAAAACTTGCGTCGAAGATTGATTTAGTGATACTCATGTAAATGATAGCATATCGTCAAGTCGAATTGTTCGCATTAACAAAACGGTAGCCGGTCACATATCAACGATATTGGCGAGATATTATCAAGTGGTAGTGAACATGACCTACGTCTTGATGTTTGTGACATGTGGAATGTGATGTTTATTACGTCAAGATCAGGCAAAATGGAGAACGAGAAAGACAACCCACTTCACAATGGTGATGTCCTTTTTTGAGATTTTTAGGACTACCCCACATGACAGAATTTATTTAGTGTAGAGAACTGTTAAAGCATCCTACACGTTTGGCTCTGACATTCAACTCCATAATGGCTAAGGATACGCTCACGATTCCATTTGATATTCTTAGTATCACACCACGACACCAAGTCTACTTAGTGTTAACCCATTACTATACTTAGCTCTGCAATCCAAATTGCTTAATGCAATCAATCACCAATCCGTTGAGATGTAAATTATATTAATTCGTATAAAGGTAGTAAGTGTGATCTATGTAACGTAGATAATACATTAGGGCTAATACATAAGACCGCCATGATCACTCAGTATATTGATTTAAATGAACTTAGTATATTATCTCAGTGGAACTGAGACTTGGCCGTTAAATGTGGGCCTCTTAAATAAGCTCAGAGTCGCTCAGCGTGCCATGGAGAGAGCTATGCTCGGTGTTTCTCTGCGAGATATAATCCATAATTCGGTGATCCGCAAAAGAATGAGAGTAACCGACATAGTTCAGAGAGTCAGCAAGCTGAAGTGGCAATGGGCAGGCCACATTGCTCGCAGAACCGGCAACCGCTGGGGAAGAAAGGTTCTCGAGTGGCGGCCCCGCACCGGAGGACGTAGTGTTGGATGACCTCCCACACGGTGGACTAATGACCTGGCTATAGTCGCAGGGAGTCGCTGGTTACAAGCGGCTGGTGATCGTGACTTGTGGTGCTCTTTGGGGGAGGCCTATGTCCAGCAGTGGACGTCTTCCGGCTGATGATGATGATGATAATATATTACATGCCTAGAGTTTTCCTTTAAAACTTGGCGAACCCAATGCAAAGACAGTGTCTAGTCGAATAAGTTAATAAACCGATTTTTTCAGCTGAGCCATTATGGTAGTTGATTATCAACAATACTAATGACCAATCCATCCAACTACTAATGACCAAGCCAAAAAAGTCTGTTTTTTTGAGTCTTCATTTTTCTTTAAGTTTCTTTTCGTTGTTTCAGAAAAGAATCTAATAAAAAACAGTTCAGAAGAGGATAGATCTAATGTTAGCTTCAATCGTAAATTTTCTTATTACTTCCTCCTTAAAAACTACTTCCAGCGCACATGAAGATTTCATGTTTCGCAAGCTAGTTTTCCACAAAAAAGTATGCAGAACAAATGCGTTACTATTAACACAGAAAGATAACATGGCATTTTCTGCCACGTTCTTACACAAAAGAGTGCATAAAACGTGTGAAGGCACCGCATAGGAATTTTCAATTGAACGAGCAAACAATTTAATATGTAATTTACATTAACGTACATGTTTCGATTCGACAATTCGAAATCGCGAAATATTTACGACGGGGTACCGAACGTTTATTGGGCGAATCTATAAGAATAATTACTGGGAGTACATTCCCGGATGTCGTCTATACTGTAAGTTTCATAACGCAAAAAATATTAAAACTGGGAATTCACTAGACGCACATGCCAGCGGGCAAGAGTGCAAACATATCCCATAGGACGTCGCCACTATAGCACTATAGCACTATAGAAGAATTACCTGCGATGTTCGTCCTAGTGGTAGCGAGGTCCAGCGGACATGTTTTGATCGCGGGAAATGAATTAAATAAATGAATTCACCGCTTACATCGATCGTACTTACACTTTGTACAATTTGTACTCAATTTTACAGCGAGTGCACACTGATAAAATTGAATATAAAAATTGGCTTATGGCAGTATTGCTTATTGAATAGGCACAAAGAAAAAGAACTGAATGTTAATTAACTATTTCACCTCGTCTAGTCTGTCATGTGGCGCATGCTAGGCTTTATAACTGTCAGAATTTGTTCCGCCATTTCGTCTCTTGACTGATTCAATTTGGGAACGGTTTCAGGCTGCAGTTGACAGCGCATAGCGGAAACTTTACACTAAGCGCCTAAATTTTTTTAATTACACTACGAAAGTTGTACATAATACATAACAAATTGAATTTATTTGTAATTTTTTTCAAGTTAATCGCAATATATTCATGGTGAAATTATGGGATGAACTCAAATGTGGAAACAAGAAAAAAAATAGTGGTGATTCACTACAGTTGCTCAAAAATGTAATAAAATTCTTAAGAGCATATTTTTCTGTATCAAGTAAAAACATCACGTTGTTAAGATAAATCTATTTAACTGTTACAGAGGCACGTCCGCTCCGAAGATCAACAAGACAACCCCGTCTGCTCGGAATGTGCCCCAACTGGCGGAACGAGCCAATAGCCGATTTAATGTAAATCTTTTAGAGATCCGGATACGGAAATAAATAATTATCGAAATATTATTTTACACTATTTTACAAAACATGTGTACTGTTACAAAGTCGATCATGTACTCGCACACACACACTACTACTAATACTAGCTGACCCGGCAGACGTTATTCTGCTATGAAAAAATTGGGGTGAGTCATCCTTATCACTAAGGGGTATGAAAAAGATTCACCCTCATCACTTGGGGTTATAAAAAATAGATGTTGGCCGAATCTCAGACCTACTCAATATGCTTACAAAATTTCATGAAATTTCAGTCAAGCCGTTTAAGAGGACAATGGGAACGAACGTTGTGACACGAGAATTTTATATTTAAGATATACCAAATTATTTACAGAATTAATACCTACATGTTGTATAAAAGTGTAAATTTCCTTTAAATCATTATCACATATTTTAATGTAAATGAAATGAAAATTATTTATTAGCTGAATATGTGTGTTAAAAAGTTGTTATAAAAATATTTAAGATAACATATTCTACCACATTGTGGTGTGCAAATATTACATTAAATTTTTAGAAGTTACATATTTATATAAAAATGTACATTTAAATCACAACACTTATTTATATTTTTAATAAACATTTTATGTATTTATAGACATAAGTTTCAAAATTTACTATAAATAAATTTAAAGGTAAATTAATTTTTAGTCCTATCTACCGTACACTACCACCGTTCCAAAACATAGCCAGTCGGGAGACAAAACGGCGAAACAAACTCCGGGGAGAGCAACCATTATTTTATTACATAAATTAGGTTTAAATTTATTAAAAAAATATATACATATTTTATTTACGAGTATTTATGCTTGTCAGCAAGAAAATCTTTTACACTATAATATGTCTTCTCTAATAGCAAATCAAATACCTTCTTTCGAAATCTTTTCTTTCGAAGTGATTTCAGACTATCAGGAATTTGGTTATATATATACGAATAGACATGCAATATACATTATTTTTATAAATATTAAGTTTTTGCTTAGGCACATGTAGTTTCTTACTATTTCTGAAGTGTATTAATCTTAATACTTCAGCATTTGTTTGAAACAAATGATGATGTTTATTTACAAATGCACATACTGCCAAGATATTTTAAACACGGTAAAGGTAAAATTTTGAGCGACTTAAACAGTGGTTTGCATGAATGTAACTGATTAACTCCACATATCGCCTCCGCATTTTGTACTCTAAATATTCTAATGAAGTCTACAGAATTTCCCCAAGGGGATCCCATATTACAAAATGGAAGAAACATATCCATGATAAGCTAAGAGAGACGCATTCAGACCTGCTTTTTGCTAATTCTCTCATTCTTCTTAATACATATACAAACCTATCAATTTTATTACAAAGTGAATCAATATGTCATTTCATTGCAAAATTTATCGCTTTTTATACCTAGGAAGTTAGTAAAATCTACGTTATCTATAATAGTATTATTGAAAATAACATCTATTTTTTTAGTCTCTCTATAATGAGTATGAAATTCGACTAATTTTGTTTTTGGTAGATTTAATTTAAGATTATTCTCGTTTAACCAATCTGCTACTACGTTAAAAGTTTTAATTGTTTCTGTGACTAGATCATTTTTGTTTCCGCACTAGATGAGAAGAGTTGTATCATCAGCAAAATAAGATAGAATCATGACTGATAGCAACAGGGAGATCATTTATGTAAATTAAAAAAAAGGAATGGTCCTACAATGCTACCTTGTGGCACACCGCAGTCATTAACGAGATAACTTGAAGTATAGACTTTTTTGCGGTTCCCACTTATTTTTGTAATCTCAACACACTGCTTCCTTTTCTTCTAAATAGTTTTTAAACAAATCTAATGTTTTACCTCTAATACCATATCTCTCAAGTTTTATTAACAATATTTTATGTGAAACAAAGTCAAATGCTTTGCTGATATCTAAAAATACAGAAAGTAGATGCTTTTTATTTTTAAGAGATTCAGTTCCTGCCTTACCTTATCTAAATCAATACTTTTTAATAAGTTGAAATGAAATAAATAGTTGGAAAGTTTTTCATACATTATTTTTTTAAAAATCTTAGAAATGACTGGAATTAACGTTATAGGTCGATAATTGTTCATATCACATGTATCACCTTTTTTAAATAATGGCTTGATAGTTGACTGCTTTAATTTTTCTTTGTATTTTATGCACATATGATTTAAATAAAATTCTAAGAAAGTTATAGAAGGCTTAGTTTTCGTCATTTTTATAATAGAGTAAGTACCGTGTTTTGTTAATAAATAATCTAATTTCTTCCTAAGGTAGGACCAAAAATGACTCGGCTTTTCGCCCCTTCAACACCATCACATGATTAATTGACGTCCCCTTACACAAATGCACTGAAATAGCTTCTTTGTTATAAACTGTGACATTACCGTTTCGTGTGGAATAAAACTGCTTCTATATTCATTTTACATATAGTACCTGGATGACCGAGCTTTGCTCGGTATTTTTTTTTTTATAAATTGTGTTTTTTGGAAATTATATTTAAGTACGAATTACACAATTAGTCTAACCTCAAAGCAAACAATCATTGACTTCGTTACTTAACAACGGACTTCGTTACTTAAGTCGATAAAACACGAATATGACATTTTCTAAAAATGATTCCTAGCTAGATCGATTTATCGCCCCCGAAACCCCCTATATACTAAATTTCATGAATATATATATATATACAAGAATTGCTCGTTTAAAGGTATAAGATTTGCAAAACTTAACAATTACCCTACATGTCAATCTGCAGAACATATTTTCGTATGTCAACTATAAATAACACGTCGTAAAGAGAAATCTGACAAACAGTTACAAAGGCACGTCCGCTCTAGAGATCGACAAGGCAGTCCCGATTAATCGGAATGTGCCTTTAGAGTCGGCCAATAGTTGATTTAAGATTTAATTCTACTGAAATTGCACGATTTTCCTGACAACAAAGCGAGTCCAAAAGAATCGTTAAGTCTGGATTGACACTACCACCGTAACTCTGCAGCCATAGCGCCAACAGAGGGAGTGTTTTGTCGTTTCCTATTTTTTTTATAACATTGGAAGACAAACAAGCAAACGGATTTCCTGATAGTAAGAAATTTCCTCAGCCTAGTGACACCAAAGGTGGTAATGGTGTGTTGCCAACCTGAGGCCGGGAAGTTAGGCCTCGAGCAAAAGTAAGTTAACCGGCTACCTTACCCTCCGAACCGGAACACGTCATGACGTTATAGCAGCAGGAATAGGTAAGGCGGTGGTACCAACCCGGGTTAGTCGCTGCGAAACTCTACCACCTAGTCAGATATCACGGTGTTAGTGACGGCAAGCCTATGCTCGCCTATGGGGCAGCCATTAGAATGAATTAGTTGGACATGGGAAGTTACAAACCTATAATGTGGTTGAAGCATAAACACATAATTTATTGCATAAATATAACACAAAATCACGTCCATTCAGTATTCATCTCGAAAGATATCCGCTAACTTGCCTACCTCTAAAATCAAAACATTATATAATCTTGCGATATTATAAAATAATTGCTATTTTGTAAGTTACAAAAAGATTTATTACTCATGGATACACTCATTTAAGTTTTGAAATTTGAACATAACATACGTTAAATATGTTACAATAAGTATTACGAGTATTAAGGATAGCACTTGAAGACACTTGGGCGGGCCGTAGCGTGTCGGATGGGGCGCAACGCACTGCAAAGACCACAATATAAGCACAAATCCGACGCGATGCGGTCCGACATAGTGTGCGTTGCTCTATACAAAATGTATGAAAGTTTAGGCGAATTATTGCGCTTCAAAGCGCCCTGATGCGGTCTTGTCAAAAGTGTGCGCTATCATTTAAGATGTAGTTTTTATTTGAATTACATGAAAAACACTGTTCTTTTGCAAAAACAAATCAAAATACTTTTAAATAAAAAGTGTTACGGAGCAAGTCGTGTTCAAGTTTCATTTATTGTTTAGATAATGTTATAAACTAGTGTAAATATGTCATAATAATGAAAATTGGTAATTATACTTTAATTATTGTTCGTTGATATTTAAGTGCGTAACAAACGATCGAATGATCAATGTTGAACGTGTTCTGATGAGATTATGTACGAAGATACCAAACCGATTACGATAAATGGTGTGATAATGATCGGCAATAACGTCGATAGCGAAGTATATTATTAAAATATACGCTGATTTCGGCAGTAATTCTACAACCATAACAGATTTTATTACTTCATATCTAATAAGTCGCGTTTTTTAAAATATTCAAGATAAAAAAGTATCTTCATGCCCATATAAAGGCAGAGGTACAACCAGGGCACCCACAACTAGCCAAAGACACACAATGCGATAGTTTGCAAGTCTAACGCCAACCGGGCACATACCCAATCCCGAGCAACGTTTTATTTTTATTTTTGGAATTCACTAGACGCACAATGTTCTTTTTGATGCCCGACCCGGGATTCGAGGTCGGGACCTCATGCAGTCAAATCCTGAACTGAACCGCTAAACCACAGAGGCGATCCTCAAGAAATTTATTTTAAATAAATAATAAATAAATATTCCTGGACAAGTCACACAAATTTGAATCTAACCCCAAAGTAAGCAAATTATATATGATTGTGTTAGTCAACGATTCTAATA
>NJDD01000764.1:699913-723082 GCA_002245505.1 Calephelis nemesis
ACCGTTTTCGATGCGGTTTATTTTGTTTGAAATCTGACGTGATCGAGATGATGTCCGGATGCATTAGGTACATTTATGTTATTATGTTTTTTACGCACTAAATCAGGAGCAGATATATCTTAGGAACTACTGGTCCGATTTGAATTTGTTGTTATAACGGCAACGGAAATACATCATTTATAAAAAAATCAGATTTCAAGCTATCACGGTTCATGAGACATAGCCTGGAGACAGACAGACAGCGGAGGCTTAGTAATAGGGTCCGTTTTGACCCTTTAGGTAGGGAACCCTAAAAATATTAAGCTGGAGAGGCAGATGGTTTATTCTACTCAGCAGACCCGGACGAACACGGGCAAGCAGAGTTACCCCTTGAAATCTAAAACAATAACAATTAAACATTGAAAAAACGCGCTCTTTTGCTTATTTGGCGCCGATTCAAAACTACATTATATTATAAGTTATTTTCCAAGTAGTTTGAAAGGTACAACCTTTTTTATAAGAACACTACACTAGGAAACTTCAAAGGGATAGCGTGACGTTCTTACGTAGCCACACCGCAACCATCGATCGGTGCGATTCCTAAGACCGTTGAAAATCATATTCCTAAAGACACCACTTGTAACCTTTTATTTTTAATTTTTAAGAAGTAAAGAAATATATATTATGGACCTCCAACCCTAGTGCCTAACTAGTGAGATCTACTTGAAGCTTTCAGATTAGGTACCAATTAGTAAGCAATTATAGTATTGCAGAAATTTTCGATCGACCAATGACAACAGAGCTACATGACATTTGCGACGAGAACTATGTAACGCTTATAGGTTAAAATAATAACAATTTATTCTGACGTTATTCAATTTCTTTAAAATGATATCCTGTACAAGCCTTTTACGTTGAAGTTGCAATTCCAATGCATGATATGACCAAATGAGTTAGGGTTAATTTACTACATTTGAACTAGTTGTTTACCGTTGCCAGCAAAATTTTGTTCTGCTGTATAAATACTACCCAGCGGCAGTACGAAATATTTTACGACCTATCCTAACAGCTACTAAATATACATAAAAAATCATAAATATAGGTCGAGCTATTACGGCGAAGTGTGACCTCAAACGTCCTAATACAAGATTGTTATAATACACTAGCTGATTCGACAGGCGACGTTCTGCCTTAGCTATGAATTTAAAATTCTTAAATTTTATAATGTTCCGCTAAACGCAATAATATTTCAGTCATTTTTAAATGTCATTGGCTAAGCGTTTGTTTTTTTTCTCGTACGAACCTTCTCGTGACCAACACTTAATTCAACAAAAAAAAACCACTAATGAAAGTGTTCCATCCTGTCACGTGTGATGCGTTGATCAAGGTAAATAGAAATTCATTTGTCACACTCGATGGAAAAAGAGGATTGTCATAATTATTATGTCTTTGTTTTTGACATCATAACTCTTGAATAAATGGACTGATTTTGACACACAATCTATGATTTGACAGATGACTTAATCGAAATAGTTCTTAGCTACATTACAGACAGGTTTTGGCGTGAGGTTACTGAATACTTATAATTTTATATATAAAATAATGTGTGAGTTTTCTACACTATAACCCTAATAAACTTTTCTGTATAACTTACAAGCCTACTTCTCCGATTTCTCTCAAGCGAGATACCTGATTTACCTACTTGTAAATGATTGAATATGTATACATAACTGAGTTGACAACACTGAGTTTAGTCAATATTTGTATACTTAGAGCAATTTTGAATAGTGTTCTCCATTAACTAAATAATTTTATTTTAAACTTACATAGTATACGTTTAAAGTTAAACACCTATTGAAATTCAAATGATTAATGGTCAAAATTGATTCAAAAGTTTTTCGTAATGCTGCAGAAAGTATTATAAAAAGATCACTGTTTGGATATTGGTGCCACGAAGCTGTTAGTTTGTTTTACATTGTATCTCGTATTTTTATCGTTAATCAGGTTAATTAACATTTCGGTATATGGGCTTTATGGATAATGAAGGAACTGATAAAAATATGTTAATATTCCAACATAATTTCTAGAACATCTCTGGTACGACGTTTCAATATGTACATAAATTTGCTATAATATGTACATACTAGTTGTAGCCGGGACTTCGTTTGTTCACAAGTTATAAAATCGACATAAATAGCAATAGATAAATTTTCGCATTCATAATGTTAATATGGTTGGAATTTATTACAAACTCCAAACATCAGCTTGAGATGACTTGTACATTTGAATGTTTCTCTACATTCCGAACTTCAAGTTGTTTATATAACATATTATGGTAATGGTCATTTTATACCAAGTGCGGTCATGTCTGTAATTTTATAAACTACAAAACCTATGACTTGAATAAATACAGGACAAGCTCTCAAGCACATGTTACAAAACAAGGAAAAGGATGAACGAAAGCGGTCTACAAAAAAAAAGATTGAATTATAGCTCAATTGACATTTTCTAGTTTTAACATCAAAGGAAATCACTTTAGTAATCGAGATAAAAAGTAGCCTACCGTTCCTCGGAACATAGAGTACCTACCTGCCAAACTTCGTTATGATCGGTTCAGCAGATTCGTCGTAAATCGCGGTCGGATTATTGACAGACCAAAATACCAAACAAGCAAAACTTCTACTGGGCATTTTTGTCGTCTGGACCCAATTTTTAAGAACTTTAAAGTACAAAATTCACTATAAAACAGTTTCACTCGATGTACTTTACTTATATGTGCTCTTAGATATGTTGATTTTCATTCGGTATACCTGAAACTAAGAATTAACTATTTCGCGTTACGATTAGACCTTGTTTTCATTTAGCTTTCGCCTATTTAGCTGACTTACTTCTCTAAGCAACTAAATGTTAAATGTTTTACATCGCTTTATTACCAAAACATTTAATGTAATTCCGTATCAAAACTTCTTAGTGTAACCAACAATATAAGTATTATAGTTTTGACTACTCAATTAGAATAATGTTTAAAAGTGACGATCTGTTATTGTGATAGTCATCATCGTCATTCCAGATGTTCCTTATATTCAGATCTATTTTCCTCCTCTTACTTCTTCACTTTGCTGCTAAAGATAGCACCCTTAATAATGAGTCCATGGGGACACATGTATCATTACAAGACATCTAGCCAATCTTAACAAGGTCTTTGTCTTTTACTGGAGTTTACGGATTTTATGGCATTTTGACATTAACTAACGACTTCGCAACATTTCCATCTCCGTGATATACAGCCTTTGCTGATGCCTTTCTAGTATTAGTTTTTGTTTGTTACCATACCATTTTTGTAGACTTGTCTGATTGGTATTTAAGAACTTTGTCATGGTTTTAGGACCACAAATGATTAATTCAGACTAAAATATTAAAATAATATTTCATCCTTAGGGAGCAAGATAATCTTACTAGCTTTGGAATAAAAACTCTGAACGTCTAAGTAAAACTATAGCTATCTTTAACATTTTTTAGCCATAACGAGATGTACTCTCACAGCGTATTAGATGTACCTACCGGTATGTTTAACCACAAATGACATTAAACAATGGCAAACTTTCACAACGATACTTCTTAGACCAATTCCCGCACAGGATACACGTACGTCCTGTACCTATAGAACTAACACTAACATTTAAGCCCGAACCTCAGCCGTAGAAATAGATCCGCATCAACGACCGCGCACAATCATTTACTCTCACTCGCTCATAAAATGTGCCTCCGTACTTCAGCTGAAGTACTGGAAAGACTTATTTTGACAATTGCGTGTCACTCTCTCTTTTCTTTAAAAACTATCGTCGAAAACTAAATGTTATTCACTATTTATAATTAAATTGTGTCTTATACATATTCTCATTTTAGCTAGAGTGGACTGTTGTGATGGCGACTGTATTATCCTGATATTCCATTGTTACTTTTATGTTTTGTGTACGGATTAACAAGTATGAAGAATGAAATCCATAAAATTCATATCAATGAATTTTATTCCTTGTCTGTTTTTAAAAAAGTGATACGTTGATACCTGATCTCTGTTAGACTAAAAGAAGACAGGAAGAAAAGCCTAGAGCATTTAGTTCGCTTTTTGTACAATTTATTTGTATTTTTTTTTTGTATACAATAAAGGTTAGTTATGTATAACTTAGTAGGTTAGTCGCCTCTGTAGTCGAGCGGTAAAGGTGTTGGGTTCGATTTCCAGGTCGGGCAACAAAAAGAAAGTTTTGTTTTCCCAATTTTCTATTCTCTAAAAATATATTGCTCGGGATTGAATATGTGCCTAGAAATCGATAGGCTTACCATCAATCTAAGTGGGACTTAGTGTCTTCGGCTAGTCGTAGGTGCCCTGGTTGTGCCTCTGCCTACCACTCCAGGAATATGGGCGTGAATATACGAGGCCACTGGTATATTTATTTGTGTGTTGTATATTATAATCAGCCAAGACAATGGGACAACATTAGGATTTCTACTTGGTACAAACACAGCAACTTTGCGATTTTGTAATAATTAGGTACATATCAAGACATAACATGGACGGATAACCTAGCGTGTAAGGAGGTGTTTTATGTTTGCATACATTTGCATACATATATCATAGCGCGTCATTACACGATAGATTTGGTCGTCAGTTTTACCACCTTCATTATATTGACTGACGGATTACCTAGCGGGTAAGGGTAACTGACATTTATATGGACACCTTTTGTTAACTATCACTCAAATATAATTTATTGACTTTTGTAAAACTGGCTACTAAGGGCCTTAACACATAACCGCGTTGCAGCGCCGCGCCGCTAAAATCTTCAGTTTGCTTTGCGGCGTTGCGGCGTCGTAAACGTTTAGCTGCCATGGGACATCTTGAGAAATTTATTTCTTATTTGTTACTAAAAGATATTCCTCTGTTTTCTTCACGCCAAGTCCCTTACGGGGTAGGCAGAGAGTATCGAGTGCCAGACCTCACGATCCTAACAAACCTGTCTTGCTTCCTTCACATTCATTACCCTTTTCATACAAACACGCCGGTTTCGGAGACTCTTGACATCACCCTCGGATAATATCCGATTGATCTGATCGTGAAATGTCAACCTTGGTCTCCCCGGGTACCTACATCCATCCACATTCGCATTGTATATCTGCTTTCCTTTCCACATGACCGAACCAGCGGAGTATGCCCTTTCGCATTTTAACACCAACACTTTCTTTCAATCCCACTCTTTCTCGGATCACACTGTTACGAATGCGGTCAGCGAGCGTTACACCACAGATTTTCCGTAGTGTTCTCATTTCGACCGCATTTATCCTACTTTCATGATCTTTCTGACATATCCAGCTCTCGCTTCCATACAATAAAGTTGGGATAAGCACCGAATTACGCAAAGCGAGTCTAACTTTTTGACTCAAAACCTCGCTTTGGAATATCTTACCAAACGCTCCATTCACTGCACCTGCACTCACTCTCCTCTCTACATCCGCGGTGTACCTTCCATCCCTTCTAAAAGCACAATCAAGACATACAATTTCATTCAATTGCTCCAGCACTACATCATCAACCAAAACTCTTACATCCGTTCTGGCTACTTCTCTTTTTAATACCATTATTTTGGTTTTCATCGCATTCGAATGTAAGCCCCTTTCTTTACAATCTTCTTTCATAACTGTGACCAGTGTTTGCAGCTCAGATGGTGTAGAGCCCAAAAGTACAGCCTCATCTGCATAAAGCAGGCAGTTCACAACTTGGTCACCTATACGCATTCCCACATTCAATTATCTTAACCTTTGCAGACATTTGTCCAAATACAAGATAAACAAGCGTGTTGACAACACACAACCCTGCTTGACGCCAATATTAACATCAAACCAAGGCGATATGTTGCCATCCACCCGCACGCATGCTTTACAGTCTAAATACATTGACTGCAACGCACGCAGCAGGGACCCATCTATCACATAATCTGGCAAAATATCCCAAAGTTCCTTACGTACAACCCTATCAAACGCTTTTCCGAGATCCACAAAACCTCAGAAAACCCTCTGACCCACAGCCAGATGCTTCTCTACAATGTTGCGGAGCGAAAACACTTGATTCGTACATCCTCTTCCAGACCTAAAACTGCCTTGAGCCTCCCACAATGTTCCATCGGACATCCCTTGCATCCTCCTTTCAACTATTTTTCCATACACTATTGATGCTAAACTGATCAAACTAATGGCCCTGTAACTTGTGCAGTCCATGCGTGAACCCTTGCCTTTATACAAGGCCACGATGACTGCACGTCGCCAGTCTTCAGGTATTCTGCCGGTCTTCCAACATTTGTTACAAAGAACCCAGAAAGAGTCCCGGACGGCAGGACCACCAAATTTGATCATCCCAGCTGTAACCATATCTACTCCCGCAGCCTTACCATATTTAATAATAATAGTAAATAGTGCCGCGCCACCACGTTCGGCAGAGATGCAACCGCCCATTCTAGCAGCGCGACTCCGCAACACGGTGAGGTGTTTAGGCCCTAAGCACATCGTGCACTGGACATCTGTTTGTCTGATCATATAATAAACTAGCAACCCGTCTCAGCTTTGCACGGGTGGACATACTTTCATATTATTATACAGAGAAACCTCCCTCACGACAGAGAAACCTCCCTCATGATAGAGAAACCGCCCTCATGATTCACTCTATCTAGTTAAGAAAACCGCATTAAAATCCATTGCATAGTTTTAAAGATCTCCGCAAACATAGGGTCAGACAGCGGAAAGCGACTTCATTTTATACTACGTAGTGATTATTTTTCGTCTCAGTAAAGCAGGTGGAAATTGATTTAGATTTAAGACATATTGTGTATTGAGAAAGTACTACTAAGTAAATGACGGAGTCTGCACTAACAGCCTAGAAAATATTTTTAAAAAGATACAAATTATCAAAACATGTTTTTAATAGTATTTGAAGACAAATAGCAGATTTTCTGATGGAAAAAACACAATAGTCACCGCTCTGAAACCAAACATTGTAAAAGTGCGTAACTATAACCTGAGACTCAGATGTTAAGTCGCTTGCGGGAAATTGAATGTACATCACAATATATTTTAACACATATTTGTACAGGTTTGATTTTCAATTTGATTTCGGAAACAAATATAACGATGAATGTGGACAGGTTAAAAGGTAATTGTTTTAAGCGAATTCCAGGCAGTTATTTTTTCTGCACCGTTTGACCTAGGTCACGTTAAAGTTAAGCACTTTTTAGCTTTTGAACTCAATGAAATTAAGAGATCAGTTGTAATAATAAGGGGTCATAAAGTGCAAGAAACGGGTGTACAACTTTGACCAAGCGATTAAATTCATACATTCTATTGGATTACCACTACCAACCGCTTATCGCAAAATATCTTCTTATTGCTCACATAAAAAATGACAGAATTTTTTAACTTGTGTCCGAGAGTGACGGCGACGTACAAAAATCGCTTTTTAATATTCGAGGGAATATTAGTAAGCAATTTTCCCACATGATAATATAGATTAGTGGTCGCCCACTTATCGATATTCAACCATAATAAATTTTAATATCTTGTTGATAAGAACGACATCTTCATTTCTCAAGATCAACTACTTTGTTTCCAAACTTTTTAGTGCGCTAACTGTAATCTTTTATCGTTATGATCAATATATTTGTTTGTGTATGTCAAGTGCATGGTAGTGTGGGTTATGTTTTATTTATTGATTTGATGTACTTTTTAAGCATTTTTATTGAAAAATCCAAAAGATCCTCACACTTGACTTTCGAGTCCCAATGAGGACACTAACAGTATAGGATAAGAGCATACGACAAGAGGATAACTGGTATAATATTAGAATTAGGTAAATATAGCCCCACTCAGAATTATACCTATCGGTGTGATGACGTGACGCGCAAAAATAGGTAATTCCATTTATTTTCGTAGCGTGAACTAAAATATGTATTTTTCTCTTATATTTTTTATTACAGCATAGTTTATTGGAAAAATAGTTTTAAACCTCAATTTCCATATGGATTGAAATAATATTTGTATGCATAACTGACATGGCTCCATTTTATTTTTTCTGTAAATAAAACATTTCTATTTTCAGTTTGATTAAAATGTAATACATATAACAAACTTAACCATTCGATGCTACTGATAAGAGTTAAAATACACCAAAGCTATTTCTGGTTTCTCGCCTGCGAAGTACTAGTTTATATATTTGTTTTTAATAGTCATTTTAATTTAACTTGGATATTCCGATATAGATTAAGTCCGGCTATACTCGTACACCGTAGAGTAAATCTTAAAACTAAAGTGTTAGATATATAACATGACTACTGTTGTGGTAGGTGGTAATAAAAGAGTAAAAATTTGTCATTAACGTTTGCTTTGGATATCAATACTTGCACTGTCATGTACTCCGTTGTCCATCTCAACAGAATAAGCCAGATGGATGTTCGTATGTAAGCATGTAAAACTGCGTATAACAAGACAAAGTTTTGATTAGAAAATATAGTAACGTGGAACTTGAATTCCACCGACACACCAGCAAAACTAGGGATGTGACAAGTCGGTTTCGGTTTTGCTATATTACAACTACGAGTTAAAGCGTTTGTCCGCCCGTCTGGTTGCCTTGTGAAATCTAGACAAGACACAAGACTATCTTTACTAAAAATGGTATTAAATAAAATACTAATTTAAAAGTTTTAACTTATGTGATAATTTACTAGAGAACTGAAATTGAATTAATTAATGTTAAATCGAAACTTGTCTATGATTTTAGAGCTATAGTTTTAATCTATCAAAATTACCAAGTCATATAATATACGTTCAAGTACATTTTAGCTCCTAGTAATAAGTTTTATCTATACTCATAATAAAAGAGTAACAATACTAAATATGAACATGAAAAATTTCAAATACTGTATGTATACAGGACACACAACCCAAAACAAGGGTTATTAAATTTTTTAAAGGTTTATCTGTTGTACACTTTTCCCGCAAGTGCTAAACGGGTTAAAAAAGGCGGCGTGAATTTCTTACTGTTAGGAAATCCGTCTGTTTGTTTGCCTTCCAATATCATAAAAAAAAACAAATTTTGTGTTGTAGTAGGTTGTAATCCAGATCAACATTGAGGATATCTATTACTGCGGCAAAATCTTTCGTTTCCATCACTAACCACGCAAAATCACTTCAACGCGTGTACGAAGTCGAGAAAAAACCTTGTCATTTTTAAGTTTTTTAAGTATTATTTATTGAAATAATATCATTTCGAAAATGAAGGTAATGTTAAATGACTAAGCTAAAGTATATAGGTACAGAAACTGCATCCAATCTCCATCGTAAAAATAAACTATCCTGAAGTAGTTATGAATAAGTTAAGGTTGTGTAAATATGTGAATATGTTACTAACCTTGTACGAATCTTATTATTTTTATGATTTTGACTCTTGTTTGTACTGTGTATGTACCCTATGTACAATTTTAATATATTTTTATTTGCATTCTTCTATCAAATCCTTTTCTTGTTTTGAATCCTTTTTGGGGATCCCTTACAGTTTCATCTCGTAAGTCTGTCTGTATTTATGTCCCAACCATTTTATTCCCAACCCATTAGTTATTTATTTTTAGAACTATATAAGTGAAATTTGGTTAGAAGTTTCTAAAACCATATTTTTAAATTAATGGTTTCAAAGATAATACAAACTTTTAAAGTTATTTTTGCCTGTGAACAATTCTCCTCTCAATATCCTTAAGCCAGTCTCCGAAACGCTGATTAATTTGAATCTACGGTGTAGCTAGCTCCTCATTTAAAGCTGATTAATATGAGTTCTGTTTAGATTTCTAAGCCGAACCGAACATGTGTTTAACTTGAGTTCGGTTTAGACTTCCAAAACAAACCGAAAGAAATTAGATTAAAATTGATAAGCTATTCGAAAGCTGGCCTTTAATCTATGCTTGCTAGTTGTTATCTTTTCAGTGTGAGGCTGCTTTCCGAGTCGTTGGTAGATTTTAATATAGTAGTATAAACTCATAATTGTATAGACGCGTCACAAGTACGCTTTGTGTGGTCTATGTGAAATAAAATACTTTAATTTTATTTTTAATATTACTACGAAACCCTTTAATGGATAAGTCTAACTCGTACTAATAAGAGCGAGACAGTCAACTGGATTGGACAGTCAATGGAATTTAACAACTACTGGATGTTACACTCCTAACAGAGAACTGCTGTCATTTCCAAGTATTGCGACGCTCTCTGATGTCTCTTATTCCTCTCATTTTGACTTTGTCTTGTGAAGTATAGATATACAAGTTCATCATACAAGACTTCACAAGACTGTCTGAAATAGAGACCGGTATATTAGACAGAGTCAACAATATTTGGAAATGACTTCAGTTCTTTGTTAGGAGCGCAACCTCCAGCAGTAGTCTATAGCTTCATGGGATAAAGTCTGATATAGACCTTTAATCTGGTCACTAGAACATAGACTTCCGTATTCGGGTACTTGTATTATATTTCTTGTTTGTTTGAACTTATATTTCTATACTTCGGGGTCAGAATGGTTATTAAATTTATTTCACTATTTATATAATACATAGGTATATTTACGTTGCGTATTTATATTGTTTAACACAGATAATTCGCTCATTTTGGGTCTCCGGAACTTCTGTGTAGTATAGTATAGCATCATCTGTCGTCCTGCCAAACAGCTCGTATAAGGCGCGCAAAGGTGACATGTTATAACGAACGAGACACTGGTGGTAGAGTGCAGTGTAGCAATTTATCCGGGTAGGAATCTTATCTGTTCCTGCCGCCATAATGACAATGACCGGTATGGAGGGTAGGATAGCCGGCAGACTTAAACAATTGGCCTAACACCCCGGCCACATAACAACGACGCACCTACGACATCTATATGTATGTCTACAGGCTATGGTTATCTCTTACCATCGGGGGAGCCGCGTGCTTGTTCGATGTCTTTTGCTTTAAAAATAAAAAAAGGTTATCCAGAGGCACTTATTATTTAAATGCGCGCTTTCGTCTGCTTTGAAACTTAATTGGCTAAAAATCTGCGAAACTACGAATATTGTGGCAATGTGGGGGGGATAGTAGGGACGTTAGGGTAGGTTGGGAGGCACGGCCCGGGGCGCCAGACAACAAGGGGCGCCTCCCTCCCAGTTGCAGTTAGTCACAACATTATTGTTTCTCATTGCATTCCCCGCACCAAAACGCCGGCTAGACATCTTCAATTACATTTCGTTTTCCTAGGCTCGCTATTTTTATAGAACACGAAGATAAACAAATATTGATATAATGAATACTCTTACGAAAATAGTAATTCGAATTTTGCGACATTTGAGCGGAACCTTTTCTATTTTCGAAATGTGCTTCTTCGAAACACAGAAATGTGTTTAAAAGACCACACGTGTTTTTTCAACATAAATTCGATTCGGGAAAATAAAGCACAAAAACATAGTTCAAATTATCGTAATATCTTCGATAATTTAGCTATACGTTAATCTAATTGCATTTTGTAGGGAAAGAAAAAATATTCAGCAGCAACACTAAGCTGTATCCAAAGATTTTGTAATACCTTTTCTGAATAGCCTCCCACTATTCAAATTATTTTAAGAAAACTAAGATTATTCTTCTTTTTCTCTTAAATAATAAAACACACAATTTCAAACCATTGTCAAAACAAATGTTAATGATATCAGAATAGTACTTATGTGCATCAGGGAAGATCAAAATAAGAAATATATATATCTGCCTACCAAGTTTTTATACTTAAACAAGTGCGCCAGCTGTCAACGAAAACTTGCAAAAACTAAATAGAATACTTTTTTTACATCACCACTACTATTCCCTCCACATGTTTATCCCAATGCTCCAATCCGGATACCCAAATATAGTTGAATTATTTTTCTTTTTATATAAAGTAGTAAAACACTAATCAGTACAATCTTTCACTAAGTAAATCATTTGGATTAAAACAAATTATTCAATTATATCCAACACTGACAATTGTTACAAAAAACCGGTCTTAGTCTTTTGTTCTCGCAACACCAAGACCGCCTAATTTTATCAAGATGAAGACCAAAACCAAGACCTAGGATGATTTTTATTTTATTTTTATGAAATCGGAAGGCAAGCAAGATTTCCTGATATTATGTAGTAAGAAATTCACGCCGCCTAGGGACAACAAAGGTGGTAATTGTGCGTTGCCAACCTGAGACCGTGAAGTGAGGCCTCGAGCAAAAGTAAGTTTACCTTACCTCCGAACCGGAACACGTCAACGGCAAGCACTGACTTTATTGCAGCAGGTCAGGTGGGCGAGTCGCTGCAAGACTACCACCCAGTCAGAAGTAACGGTATTAGTGACAGTAAGCATATGCTCGCCTTTTATTAGCTGCCTGGCGGAAAGGCAGATGGTCTATTCTGCAACGGAGCCCGAACTGACACGGGGAAAACCAACTGACCAGGCAAGATTTAAACAAAAACAAGACTAAACCAGCAAGACTCCTGCGTCTTGCTGTAACGAATGAGCATTGAAAATTACATACACAAATAAAAATACATACACAAAAAAGCCAAAGCTCGGTGAAGTTGCATAAAATCGCGAGATTAGCAATAAATTAGTCATTCAAAAAAAAATACACAAAAAAATTGGAAAATCGGATTTATAGGCTTTAAGAGCAAAACCATAAACATACTGAGCACATGAAAATATCGATTAAAAAAAGAAGAGTATCCCCACTTTTGACCATCGGCACTTTGACATTAGGCAGCGCCTTCTTGTCGGTATCACCAATTTTTGTACATACTGACTTGACAAAGAAATTTTCGAAAATCAAGTTAATGTCATTTTTGTTTTTGTATGTTTTAACAGTCTTGTTGGTCTAGTGGTAAGCATAGTTGCCTTACGAGGCTTGGGTTCGTTTCCAGGCGAAGGCCGGCGTTTGTGTGACAGATATATCTTTATTTCTGGGTATCTTTGTTTATTAAATTTATTGCATACCGCAATAAATAAGTATATCTATTTGTATTTAATCACAAAACAATTAATTTACTTACTTTGGGATTGTTCGATCAATACGTTTGATTTAACCAGAGACATTTGTAAGAAACAGATTGACTTTCGTAGGATACCATAGATAGCTCAGTCGGTTAGAGCATTGAAATATCGCATAGGTCGTGGGTTCAAACACTACCAGTGTTAGTTGATTTTTCGAAATTCTCATTAAATGTTTCGACATTTTTATTAATTCAGTTGGTCTTTCCTGTTCAAAATATACCAACTCAGTTACGTTGTTCTAAGATCTTACAATAACGTTTAACAAAATAATTAACTTATACTTAGGCTATATACTTAGGCTATAGGCTTATAGGTATTAGCGAGACTTGCAAGACTCTTTTTGCAAGTTCAATACTCGGAGCGCAATACCAAGACCATAATAACATGGTATATTGATGCAAGGGCTAAGACCAATACTGGATGAATTCGTGTTATTCTTGCATTTGTCTTTCGAGATGAGACGAATCCATCGACTGCTAGCGGTAATCGGTAAGTAATTCAGGTTACAGGATTGTTCTACCAGCGCAGTCAGTCATACTTGGATGAAGTACTTTACATTCCCTTATCTACTTCTATCGTCGTAGCGCCAGTGCTAGACAGTGTGTCTCTTACGTGTAACACCAGGGAAATCACTTGCTCTTTTAAAATTACTAACATATTTTTAAATAACAAATATTTGTAGCAAAAATTAATCAGCTTGTTTGCAATCTCCTTTAAAAAGAAGATTACCTATTTCAATTGGTCATCGCATTGCGCGGGATCGAATGGATCAATTATTCTGGTAATTCCTTTTTTTTTGTTAATTATGGCCAAGATGAGGTTTTACAGAAGACATTTAAATAGATAAAATCATCGAAAAATCAACGTTAACCTTACCCCTTTTGTGAAGAAAGCGTAAATACGAATAAACGTATGGTAATTAATCGACCATGTATATTATTATATTTGTTGTTAATTTGTTCGTGAAAGGCTTCATAGAAGCCGATAAACTTATAATAATAACGCTCCGATAAATAAAATCATTTTTTTTATTACGTAAAATTAATTAAGCACGCTAGCCTAACTCTCTATTTGAAGATGTAATGACTTAAGACGGATATTGTTGCTGCTCGTGACCCGGCTTGTCTGAGTGCTAGAGTTGGCAACAGAATAAAAACCCGGAAGTCATATGAGTCTAGAGATCGGTAAAGACAGAAATTATGTGCAGGAACAAAATCATACTTTGATTTTTATTTTACTCTTTTGGTTTTTTTATTTTGTTATTGACGAGCCTGGTTATGAGCATCAACAAAATTATCCTGTGATTTTTGTTATAAAAATTGGGAATTAAGCTAGCAAAGGCGTTTTCTATGTCTACCGATTTCTAAATGTATCCGACTTTCGGTTTTTTATTATGATGCCGACTCTATAAGCTCATACAAGCAGGGTCACGAGCAACAACAATGTCCGTCTTTAGTTATACGTCATTGTCAAATACGCAAATAAGTTGGCGTTGATAATATACAAAATTTCAACTAATAAAAACATTAGATTTTAAAATTTTATTTTATTTTCTTCTAAAGCTTCTTCCAGAAATAAATTAGCAATGAATTTACCTTTATTTGGTCGAGTGTTTAATGATCACCACACATAGACGTGTTCACGCTTTCTTAAAGTAAGATTTTCTTTGATTTTTCGTGATTAGTTTGAGCATTGTTGTTGTTATGGCAACTAAATAGCAACAAAAAATTCACAAATTTAGGCGTTTTTGTTTTTTAACTAGCCGAGTTGGCGAACTTTGTACCGCTTCACATTGTTAGCTACTACCGTTTTTTTATGGATTTTGTCTTCATAAGAACCTACTCTTGACAATAACCAATACAACAAAAAATAATAGCAAAATAGATCCATTCGTTAAGGCGTGATGCGATGACCGCGAAACGTGGGATTCATATTTTAGACCTCTACATACATGTACATGAATAAACAAAATAATTAAAAAAAAATCACAAATTGAAACAAATTATTGAACTTTTGAAATATAAACTGTCACATAGTTAGGTACAAAACAAGCAGTCTGCATGTACCCTTACTCATATTTTACTTTGAAAAGCATTTCAAATGTATAAGTTGTTGCCGTAGCAAAAACTGTAATTTGCATAAATTTATATTCTGCCATATAGCAAATAAATGCACTGTTTGAATGGAGCAGGTAAATTATTTGATTGCACATAAAAAACATTGCTTTAGAACTAAACTATGAAGTAATATCAAAATGAATTTTAAAAAAATGTTTTTGGTTAACTGCATGTAAACCTATTTAAGGAAAACAAAGATGTTGAACATATACTATCCATAGAAAGATACCAATAAGGTAGATATTTAAGCAATGTTCACTGTGTTTTATACTTTACAATGTTGCAACTTATTTATTAAATTGTTTTACTAATTTTCTGTGGTCCCCTTTGGATTATTTTGAAATTAGGTTGACTGGTTAAGTCACATTAAATACACCTACCATACCATGCATAAAATTGCAATACCTATGTGAATTTGTTATTATTATTATGAAACTAGATCCAATCAGAACAACACTTTGCTTGCTGTTCTGGCAAACATTCCATTGTGTCCAGTTCAATGTGTAGCAAATTGGAATGAAAATATTTTCATTTGGATAAGATTTACAATAGAAAGAATTAGTCTTTTAGCTAAGTACAATAAGACTATGCAAATAGTTATTTATTTTACTCGGTACTAGCAAATATAAATCTGATATATAAGCTGTAGTTTTCCCACATGCAAAAATATTTTTTGATTTTTCTTAACCATATTTTTAAATTTTTTAGCAAGTCCAGATTTTGTAAACTTTTAACCTCCTTCCTTTTTCCTAAATCATTTAATAACTGCTTTGTTTAACTTAATTTTTCAATAGTTTTAATGATTAGTTTGCTACTCAGGGCTAAGACAAATTCAAATAACTTTTAAATTTTTATTTTCAACATTTCGCAATTTATAAACATTGTAACATGTTTGTTTATATTAACTTTGTTTTATATTAACTTGTTGAGCTTTTAGACATTGTCCTGTCTTAACAATGAATATTGTTTTTTTGCGTACAAACCTTTTCAATTTTGCAAATTAAATAATTAGCAAAATTGGTCCATTCATTCATACAAAATGCAATGACCAGGAGGGGTATGAATTCATTTTTGTATTCTATACATTTTCTTATGCTCACCGCATGGCACTTGAATAGAAGACTAATTTTGTTTTTTGTTTTTTCATCATGGTGATCAATCTACGAAGAATTCTGACTCTAGCTCATAAGTTTACTTGTTCTACATCATACAACAGCAAATAAGCATGCAGTTTGCCTGACGGTAAGCAACAACCTTAGCCTTTAGACGTTGTAGTTGAGTTGCTGTCCTGTTGTGGAGTGACAGGCCTAATGTGCAAGTGTACTGGGTACAATACGGTGTACTTTAATATGATACTATCAATATGGTAGCAGAAACAGGTGAGGTGCTGGATCTTTACCCGGACATTAGGACTCTACTTCAATTAGACGAGTAGATATTTATTAAACCAATCTTACATATAGAGTCGAGTACATGTTTTAAAATAATAGTTACAATAATTGCACAATAGTAAACTTACTTTTCTTCATTACATAATTCTGGCCAGCAATACAAGTGGTAGGTATTGAATAGTTTATGGTAAAAGTCCAGATGTAATGCTCATCGTATTTTCTACCAGTACTAGTTCACTAGTGTGTTAAGAAGCATATAGATAGAACTCTCTTGGAAACATAATAATAAAATGGATGAATATATTTATTTTGTTTGTAATTAGCTATAAAGACAACCTGTGGCCATAAGCATCACAATAGTGTTAAGTGTCAACAGTGTAATAATCTCTTACATTTACCAACTGGGTGCAGATTTAATTAATATATTAATTATCACACATATTACTATATATAATATTAATTTCCATAATTTAATAACAGATTTAATAACAGATATTTATGTATGCTTAAGCCAGTTGATAATTATAATTCTTGTTGAATGAGCTAATTCTTAATTAGTTTAAATGTAACATTTGCAAAATTCACCATTTCTCAATTTCAATCTGTTTATAAATTATTTCCAAATGTAACTAAGTTTCTGCATCATATTGTGTCAAATAAAACATTCATTTTACTGACCTTAAACATTTCGGTAATACATGGCGTTTTTTTTGTACAATAATCCCTTTATTATGCACAAGAACAATTTACTCAAAATAGGTAATCATTGACTAACTGCTTCCTCAAGGTTAGAATAAATTGATAATACGACAATACAACTTTGTGATTATAGTGACATGCTATTCGCAACTTGGGTGTCATACTTTCACTAGGTACTGTCAAACAGTAATGATGCAAGCACTAGAGGAACATGAGATAAACCTAGCAGATAATAGTTATTTGTTTTTATAACGGAATAGATGAAAAAGCCATCGCTCGTGTATGCGATACACAAATATATCATCACGGTTTTGAATAAGCAGATAGTAGAGCTAACCTAATAAGAATCTCGACTATAAACAAATACAATAACTTCTCTAACTACAAGGTGCGCAAGCTACACATGACAATAATGAATGAAAATAATTAGGAATTGACAAAATAACAATTAATGTGCCATTGTTATGTTATGGGAAGAGAAATTATTACCAAAGTGTCTTGATCTCCGAGTTCGCGGTAATAAGACTCGCTGCTACCTCGTCTGCTTCCGACACACATAGCTCTTCGTAGCAATCCTGACAACATTGAACACAATCCACATTGTTGCATTTTATGTACGAGCCAAGTACCGACTTAAGTTAAAATTGAGCACCGACGGCGATATTATTTCTTCGCCGCAAAGAAACTCGCTGAATATCCGAAACGCTTTACATTTTGATACAACGGAACTGATACAAGTACGAGGCGGAGCTAAATATGCTCACGGTGCCTCATGATTATATCGAAAATAATAGTTTTGTTAAGATGTATTGTGATAACACGCGTCGACCGTTCTGATGGCTAGTACACAACTACTGTACTGAAGCGACCACTGACCAGCTGCCGTACGGCACGGCTAACTAGTTGGAAGCGCGCGCTTCTACTACTGCGCCGGCATATGAACACACGTCACAACTACGGATTTCAATAAAAATTCTGATTTGAAGTAAGTGCTTATTTTGAACTAAAATTTCTATATTTTTATAAAGTACCTATTACATAACTAATATATATTTTACAGATCTACATTTGTTGTTAGTAAATTGTTTTGAAGCTAGTGAATTAAATTTGATTCAAGTTTACGTGTTAATGTTATTTTGTTCACCAGCTAGATTTTGTTAAATTTGGGTACGAAAAGTAGCTTGCCTTTTTCTTATGTCTAACTGTTTTACTAAAATTTTATAAAATCGGTTCGCTCTATTCTATTATATCAATATCTACATAATAAGGATATAAAAATAATCTATTTCAGACACCAGAGATCCATTTACAAAGTTTTCTTAAAAATATTAAGATCAAAAACCGACAATAAAATCATGAATTGCGAAAACAAAATTTATTTTTCGTACTTAACGCTACCAAACTAGACACACTGTTTAGGTCAGTTGTAAGATTTTTCGAAAGCTTCATCCAAATCAGTCAGGTCTTGGAGCCCGGAACATACAGATACCTAACGACTTTTTATATGTACAAGTATTTTATTATATAGGTATCTGTAGGTTAGCTTTTATGTCAGATCCGAATTAATAATAAAAAACAATATATAATTTACTAAGACATAACAAAGTACATCATTTTAATTTTACATATGAGAAGGCTTGCAAAATATTTATTACCCTTTTTTGAATATCTAAATGGATTGAATAGTTAGATTAAGAATGGCGAAAGAGTTTGTGGAACAAAAAGTTTCTTGTGTAAAGTATTAGATGCTAACACCAAGATAAAGCTGTTTCATGTAGTCAGTCCGACTACTAAGTTTTTCTAAATTAAAATCAAAATATTGTGATAATTAAATAAGGCGAATTCAATGTCCTTAAATATATATTTTTTAACGCGAGGAAATCCATCATGGATAACCGCCACTTTCGGGTAAAGTGGCGGGTTATGTGAGACTCCTACTCACTAAAACCACACGGCGTCCTCTCTTTCGCCAGGTACCGGGGCTGAAGGGACGCTTTCGCAAACTTCCACTGCTCCGGCGACGCTGAATCCAACGATCCCTTTTGACGGCCCCACTCAACTGGGGCCGCATATAGCCCGTACCTACCACAACCCCATCTCGACCGGGCGGGCTAGATAGAAAGCCCTCCTCATCCGCGGGCCGGAGTGCCGCCATCCCACGCGGGCCCAAATGGCCCACCTACCTGTGTGTGCTCCTCGTGTCCCCTCTTGTACAGAGAGTGTTACTGAGGAGCGCCCTCCTTGGACCGTATTGGTTTCACCGGGGTTCCAGCTCGACCCCAGTTACTCAGCCGCGTCACGACAAGGCTCGGACCCTTGGGGGGATATCCTTAAATATCTTTTTTTATCGTGGGGAAATCCATCATTGATATGTGTCAGACTCCTACTGACTAAAACCTCACGGTGTCCACCCCTTCGTCAGGCACATGGGTTGCGGAAACGCTTTTGCACGCATCCACAGCCCCAGCGGTGCCAGATCTTTCGATCCCCGTCAGGCAGCCCCTCTCAAATAGGGGCCGCATATCGTCGGAAGTGGTGCACGGAGACACAGTGTGCACCACTTCCCCGGTTCCTGTGGCGACAGGCATCCCCTCACCTGCCGCAACCCCATTTCGATCAGGCGGGCTGGAAAGCCCGCCCCCTCTCCTCCGCAGACCTGGAAGCCGCCAACCCACGCGGGCCCAAGGGCCCATCACCACCCTGCGCGCGCTCCTCGTGTCCCCTCTTGGACAGAGAGGGGCACGTAGGAGCGCCCTCTTTGGTCCGAATTAGTTTCACCGGGGCCCCGGCTCGACCCCAGTTACTCAGCCTCCCCGCCACGACAAGGCTCGGACCCTTGGGGGGATGTCCTTAAATACCTAACACAACATTCGTCTAGTTTAGTTATCAAATATTTTTATGAAGAAATTCAAGACTTACTCTTTATAATTATTTTGCTGCGACCAAAGATTTATAATTATTTTACTTTATAATTTAACTTTATAATTATTTTGCTGCTATTGAATATCTAATACTATACAATTTGTGCTCACACTCATTTCAATATTTGTGATGTAGACAGTTAGACCTTTTTTTGGCTAATGGCTAGGTGGTCGCTATTATTGTCAAATATTGTAACGCAATTTTATCGATCTGAAACATAATAAAAAAATACTATTTTTTAAACTTATACCCTTTTACTAATGCCTGAACTTCAACATTTATTGCCATAATATGACAAGGTAAATAAATATTAAAGGTTGGTAATAATCTGGATACTTGTATTTTTGCCACGACATTATCTAGCAACTTATGATTTTTAACAATGTATCTACTGTTGTAAAAAAAGAATTCCGTAATTGATTTGCAAATTAAATAAAGCAGTAAAATGAGCACTGTAATACAGATTAAGTTTATGCAATTCATTCGCGTACTTGTCAATTTCTATTAAGACAGCAGCGCACTCTAGTTGTAAATTAATGTCAAACGTAAAGGCAAAAAGAAAGGCAACAAATGAAGTATGTAGTTACTAGTAGTACTAATAGATGGCGTATAAATAAGAATATATTTTGTTTTGTAGAGTTGCGTATATAAAACGCGTTGTGACTAATAATCAGAGTTGCTCGTGTAAAGTTTTATTGGATTTGAAAATAGAATTTTAGCGAAATCGAGAGGAAAGATAGTCCCAGATTTTTAGCAATTATTTAATTCTTTGTACATACTGATTAAAATAAGTTAATTTTCGTAGCATTTTGTACAATTTTGTTCAGTCAAAGTGCTCAAGTGCAAGGGTTCGCTGCGTGCTGCGTTTTGGTTACCTGGAGAATATTTGGTATTGGCGGTATGCGTTAGTCGCAGGATGGAAACGAGGTAATTGTCGCTGAGACTGGCGGCGACGGCGTAGTGTGGTCATGACGTGGTGTCTGTGTTTGTGTTAGGTTGACGCCTAGCTCGCAATTTTCCTTCGTCATGGCATTGTTGGGATCCTTAATAACCCGAGGGTTCTCCTAACCTGATGGGGAAGTCGGCAACTGAACTATAGTTCACCAAAGCGCCAACGCCATATTTGGTTGGTCAGCTATATTTTCTTAATAGCATTGCAATATTTTTTTAAAAAGCTGCACCATTGTAACCAAACCAAGAGCGCGATACAGTCACTAAGTAGGTAGGTACCTACCTATATTTCACGTTTGTGTTCTATACAGACTACCAACCTACCTACATGGGCAACCATTACCATTACGAATGGATCTTTGTTGTACCTACTTAGCCTATAATACCTACTACATTACACTCAAACTAGTAATAGGTACACGAACAAGTTAAAATTGTTCTGTCACCACGTTTAGCGAAGTACCTAGGTATCACTTCATTTCTAATTTTCAGCCATGTTTATTTAGAGGTATATATTTTTAAGATAAAGGATACAAACAAGTAGGTACGAACTTTACTTTGTTTCTGATTCGTAGAATTTGCTATCAAAACTAAGTAGGTATAGTGTTTTCTCTTACCTTTGGATAATTCTGCCGAACTATAAACGGTATCCGATCTGATACTGGGACTCCTACACTTCCTAAACCAGTCACCCAGGAGCATCGCTGCCTCCTGAGGGTTTTCCAGATGAAAATTTTTTATTGGCTATAAGAGTATAGTAAGTATATCATCCGCAAAAAAAGGCCACCGGCCTTGGACTCTTGGCGGTCGAGAGTCGAGGCAGGTCGTTCGTGTAAAAGGTGTATAGTAACGGAGAGGGTATCAACCTTTCGACACTCCTGCTTCGGGAGACTACTGGAGGAAAAGTAATCAGTATTTGTTTATCGTTAAAAATATATGTTCTCCTACAAAAAGAATACTTATTACGAGTACCTACCTAGGTACTAAGTGTGTCTGACAAATACATTTCCGGCCTTACAGGTTATCCTTTGTGCCAGACCTTACAGTATTTTCAATTAATAAATTTTTAATTATTTTTCCTCTAGGATCATTAAGGCAGGCGACTATAATAATACGCCCGTGTACCTATGTGAATTGATGAGACTGATCGGCGATCACTAGTTGCGATGTTACATGGTTTGTTCCTTTTCTTGTATTCCTAAAGGTGGCATCTGCGCTCGATAGTACAGGGGGACAGTATTTTTTATGATAATGGAAGGCAAACAAGCAGATGGATTTCCTGATGGTAAGAAATTCACACCGCCTAGAGATACTAAAGGTTGGAATGGTGCGTTGTCAAACCTAGGCCGGGATGTAAGGCCTCAAGCAAAAGTAAGTTTACCGGCCACTTAACCCTCCTAGCCGGAACAATCAACGGCAAGCATTGGACGTTATGTTGGCAGGAATAGGTAGGGCGGTGGTACCAATCCCGGCTAGTCGCTGCGAAACTCTACCACCTAGTAGGATGTCACGATGTTGGTTACGGTAAGCCTATGCCTCGCCTTTTTTCGTTTTTGTTAAGATCTTTCATGGGTCTATTAATTTCGTCACACGTGAATGGGACCACGTTTACTGATTCTTTTTTTGTTATGTGAGTGTCAGAAGAAGGATCACATGGAAAAAATCGATAATCTTAGGAGTATCAGGATTTGATAACGTCTGTCGGATCAGTTTCTCTATTTTTCTTGGTTATCACATCACGCGTGCGATTTCACCAATTATTTTTAATTTTGTTGGTTTTAGTTACAGCCAGGTTCTATATGATAAAAAGCGGTAGCAAGTTAGAACATTCTTAAATTTGATATTCGTAGATTTGACATGAGCTTATGGTCTGATCGTCTGTCGGATCAGCTGGTGTTGACCAACATTTTTCATGAGTTATTTTGTTTTATGTAATGTTAACACAATGAACCAATGAAGCACAGTAGCAGATAGTATATACCTAGTCTTGCCATAA
>NJDD01000764.1:723245-750138 GCA_002245505.1 Calephelis nemesis
TTTATGGCCAGACTAAGTATACTCTTTAATATGCAGACATTTTTACGTTTTTTAGAATATATAATATGAGAAAGATACAATACATTAAAAACATAAACTACACTAAATATTAGAATTTAACAAATTTAAATAGTTGTAGGTACTATTGAAACTTTTCTACCGAATCTAATATTTACTAAATTTCAACAGCAAAAGTTGAAACTTTTCTTAGGTATTTTAAGTAATTTTATAATTACCTGGTATTTTTAATGTGATAAAATAGCGATACATACACGACCCTCCTAATGATTAGAGACAACCGTGTCCTAAAGAAACCATAGATGTTGTAGGTGCATCATTGGTCTGAGCTGGTGTCTATAAATTGTGAGTATACTTACCTACTAATCTCTGGTATAACCGTAAAACTAACCTAACGTTTACAAGTACTGAGAAAGTGATTATTTCTCGTTTCTGCACTTATAGTCTTTATGTCGAATAAGTATAAAAATATATTATTAATTATTGTTTTTGACTAATTTTCCCTCAAAAATGTTTTAAATCTCCTGATCGTAGTAAACAACCGTGGTTTATATAAACCGGAGATGTTAAAGGTTGCTCCAGGCCAGGCTCCAGGGCCTTACGCCTAATGTGCAGGTTAGAATAACATACATTCTGTCAAAAAAGTATCGGGATTTGTATCCAAATTTATTTATTTTTGCTGTTGTAAGACTGGCACATTTTTTTCATTTAGGCGTGGAGCTTAAGGTGCATCTGTTATCTAAATTAAATTTAGTATTTTTTTATTTAAATCATATTTAGTGTGTATTGTGAATTTCATAATGGACAACATTTTTTTTTACAATCTCGGAAAACTTACAGCTATACAAAGTTCATGAAATATTTAATTACAAAAATAAGGCCAATTACAAGTTTCCACATATTACATAAATCTATAGTTAAATGTCCCTATACATAGACAGCGTATGGCTATACTATTGTGTATGAATGAAAAAAGCACAAAAAATTTGCTAAATTCTTAGTTAGTTAATTATCAGTAAAAAAAACATCACTAAAAATCTTTCTTAACTTATCAGCACTATGATCAGACAAATCCAAGTAATTTTTTTGGCACTCGGCGTTATAAATACGGCCTGCCCTTATAATGAAAGTCTTTTGAGAAATTGGGTCTGGGTCACTAGTTTTTTGACAGAGTTTTGACAACGAGCATCGGGGTCGTTGTCAACGGTACATGCTTGGAGTCCAAGCCTGTGAATGCTGGTGTTCCTTAGGCTGTGTGCTTTCTCCGACACTGTTTCTTCAACATCTCAATGACACGTTGCGAATTAGTAACACTCATTGCTATGCAGACGATACTACTATAGAAGCCTTATACTTTGGCCGGCCTAATATTTCTCAGGAACATTTCATCGATAGCCAGAACAACTTGTGTCTGAAGTTGACATGCTTTTGTCCAAAATCTCGTGTAAACAGCAGAATCTAGTTCAATTTAGCCATAGAAAGAGACAAATTTTCGCATTTACGCTAAAAGACTCCCTTTATCGTATCTACTCTATTTGATATAATTTACCTAACAGTCATAGCCTGCATTGGTGTACTCGGCGTTGAGATTTCAAGCGATGTTCAGTTATGAGATCATCTAGAGGAGAAGGCTAAAATCGCTTTTATAAAACCCGTGTGCTCAGTAAAACGAGAACAAGTCGACGTGTCGCTTAACGCGAACTTCTCAACTCTGAGCTTTGGCTCCCCAGTACCAGATTTTTTTTCTCTTCGGCCGCATCCAATGCAGTGCGTCTCGTCGGGTATGCTCGGAGGAGTTGTTTAGATTGATTCCTGCTGCCAAGTTTCAGCTTTTGACATAGCCTCATCTTGATGGGCGGTCTACAACTATGTGATTCAGAAGACATTTCTTACCTTGCACGACTTTCTTTGTGGAGTGAGTTACCAGGGGCAGTATTTCCAAACTTAGGAATTTTTAAGAAAAGAACGTACTCCTGGTGATGCGGATGTCCGTAGGTAGCCGTAATCAATTTCCATCAGATTACCTACTTGCTCGTTTGCTTCCTTTTGTATAAATACAATACAATATGGAAATAATACTGCTAGAAGTGTTCATGGTAGGGTTTTTTCCAGTGTTCTCACGACTTCCAAAATAGAGTTTATTTTATTTATTCAAGTCCCTTAAACAAACAGAGATTACAAAAATTCATATTACACCTGTTATCAAAATATATATTTCAAATAATATATCAAAAGAAAATGGTGTACGCCTTTACCGAATGTGTGATGACTTTGGAATTCTAAGTAAGTGGTTAATATGAATGAAAATCGAGAAGTTGAGCGTCTATTAAATATTTAACCACAGATCACCTTGAAGACGCCAGACTTAAACATATTAACGATGGTAGGCCTAAGCAGCGCAAGTCGAGATACCATTTTGTCTCTGAACACGACGTTGGCCAATTTTATATAAATTTGAATTTATTTGCTTAAATTTTGCCATTAAGATGAGGTGGTAGAGTGCTGTGCATCAACTAGCAGCAGTATCCGCCTTACCTATTTGTAAGTGTTGGGTACTGTCGTATTTCGGATTCGGAGGCTTGTGTAGCTGGCAGAGTAGAACTTCATTTTATAGCGATGCACCTATCACTTATATTGTGTCTATTGGCCTCGGTTGTGTCTTACCACCAGAAGAGCAGTGTGTTTCTTTGTTGTCTTATTACTTTAACAAAAATAATGTAATTTTGGCAATTCGGAGTATTACATCAATGTACTTTTTTTATGAAAGAAGGGGCAAAATGAAAAGTGGATCACCTGACAAATCACTTAATTATTTTGAAATCATTAAGTATGGTAAAATACTGAAAATTCTCAGTACTACATGTACTCAAAAACTGAAGTTTTGCGAAAATCCTTTTTATGACTGTGTACCAATATTCAGTCCTACCGCCTATTTTAAGGTTTTATTTTTTTATTTTTATGGACACTTGCGTATGCTGATTTAAATGTCTTCGGTCTGATACGTGGCATGTATGTTTATTAAATACAAGTAACCGCAAAAACAATAATTTGGAATTTTTGCATTTGGAAGGTCAATAATAGATGGGGCTTTTATAACAGCATACTTAGGCTAACAGATAATTATATAAATAAAATTTAAGCAAATTAAATTTTTGTGCTTGTTAGTGTAGAAATGTCATATGTCTAGGTATCTCTATATGACATTGCTTTTTAATTTTTTTATCTTATAAATTCACATTCGATGTTTGTGTTTATTCTCCTCCGGAAATAAAAATAAATTTCGTATCGCATATTTACTAGGTTATACGAGTAGGTACACTAACCGCCTCGTTGGACAAGGGGTTAGTGTACTTGTCTAACTACACCGACTTACGGCGAGGTTCGGGTTTGATTCCCGATGGGGCAGATATTTGTGTGATGACCATTTAGATGTCTGTATGACATGTCTGTCTATATATAAGTATATTTATGTTAGTCATTAGAGTCGTTGAATAACACCTATAACACAAGCACATAGTTTGCTTACATTCGTGGTTAAATTAAATTCGTATAATATGTATAAGTTTACTATTGTATTTTATTATATTGTTTCTACAATGCTTGCTGGGTCAGCTAGAATGGTAATATTGCGCACCTGTGAACTGTGTTTTGTTAATGCTATTACTTGTTCATTGACTGAGCCCTGAGAGTGATAATGTTGTCTATAACCAACCATCGATAGTCAATAAGGGTAGAGGTGGGTGAACTGCAGCGTTATCTGTAGCCCACGTGCCCTGTCCATTACAATGGGATTGCAGAAGTACCTACAGCTGTTACGATGTACGTATTTTACGAACTTCATTGCACAACACCATTATCTTGGCTAACAACCAACCTAAGTAGGTCAAGATAACATTTAATGCTCTTTGCAATGTTAACACGAGTTTTACCTTTAATATTTTTATTTCTGAAAAGAAACATTGTTTTCGTTCCCGGCAAATGTGGTGGTCTCGCTCGCAGGTTCAGCTAGATACTTACATAATTTAATGATTTAATATGTATCGCTAGCTGAGGATACTATGGATATCCAAAAAAGTGATCGACTATCGTAATCCGCGAAGGGGTTTTTGAGTTTATACAAACATGTGTATAAACGTTCAAGAAATCACTGTCAATGGTTTTAAAAAGTTTTAAAGTAATGTAATATTTTAAGAGACCGTTATAGGCACCAAAGAAGTCACAGACTAATCTGACGGCATTGAACGCGTCATAGCCATTGGCGTTAGTTCTGCTGTACACTACAGTTAGAGTACAGCAGAACTAACGCCAATGGCAATGTAGGGCGTCAGGAAGTAGCTTTTTTATAATACCAAATTAAAAAAGAACTGCATACGAGATACATACATACATACATATCTTCACGTCAAGTCCCTTACGGGGTAGGCAGAGAGTATCGAGCGCCAGGCCTCACGATCCTGACAAACCTGTCTTGCTTTCTTCACATTCATTACCCTTTACATACAAACACGCCGGTTTCGGAGACTTTTGACACCACCCTCGGATAATATCCGATTGATCTGATCGTGAAATGTCAGCCTTGGTCTCCCCGGGTACCTACATCCATCCACATGCGCATTGTATATCTTCTTTGTCAATCTTTCATCTGTCATTCTTTCCACATGACCGAACCAGCGGAGCATGCCCTTTCGCATTTTTAAACCAACACTTTCATTCAATCCCACTCTTTCTCGGATCTGACTGTTACGAATGCGGTCAGCGAGCGTTACACCACAGATTTTCCGTAGCGCTCTCGTTTCGACGCCATTTATCCTACTTTCACGTTGGGATAAGCACAGAATTATGCAAAGCGAGTCTAGCTTTTTGACTCACAACCTCGCTTTGGAATAACTTACCCAACGCTCCATTCACTCTATTCTCTGCACTCATTCTCCTCTCTACATCCGCGGTGTACCTTTCATCCCTGCTGAAAGCACAACCAATGGTTTTCATCGCATGCAAATGTAAGCCCCTTTCTTTACGATCTCCTTCCATAACTGTGACCAGTATTTGCAGCTCAGATGGTGTAGAGCCCAAAAGTACAGCATCATCTGCATAAAGCAGGCAGTTTACCACATGGTCACCCATAAGTATTCCAACATTCAATGATCTTAACCTTTACAGACATTTGTCCAAATACAAGATAAACAAGCGTGCTGACAACACACAACCATACGAGATACTTTTTGGAAAATCACCATCACAGCCAAAGAATAAATAATCACTAATTTTTAGGTGCCACTACGATGTTGGCTACTTTAAGGTTCATTGACCCTCGTTTTAATATATAAAAATTAAATTAATTGTTAAAAAATAATTTGGCTTCGTAGTACATAATCTTAAAATCAGCTTTCCGTAAAAGCATATTCATGCGGTTTTTAGTCGGAATGTCAATCCTCAGTGGCTTGCTCCGGTAGGCGAAAAATTCCAGCTCCAAATTTAAAGACTCCTACAGCATGTGGGCATGCTCCATTGCCATCTATGATGTATAGAACATCTAAAGAGTCGCCTATGTTATTTTGTTTGCGTAACAAAGTAACGTTTTCATCAAAAATTGAGAAGGTAAAGAGCTCAATTGATTCGTTATTCAAATATAATAACCTGACTTCTTCTATCCCTCGGGTCTTAATTAAAAAAAAAGGGGAAACCTATAGATACCACCATTACCAGGCACCATTTAAATTACCTCTGATTTTTTTTCTGTGCATTTGGTATTACTAACTACGTCTCAGTTCGAGTCCCTGCGACTTGGCCGAAGTAACTGCCAATAGCATTTATGACCCCGAAATGCCAGGCCTTTAAAATTAGGTACTGTTTTTAAATTTTCGTATATCAAAGCTTTCCCTTGAACGGCATATCCAAAGGTTGTACCTAAGTCGTGAGAATGGATAAGCTACGATGGATCTACACATTCATCGTAACGGTCATACATTATTACACACACATTAAAACGTTCTTGTACAGGAGTCAATCTCGTGTGTGTACTCTACTTTTATTGTCAAGTGCTCGGGAAGTTTATTTTAAAAACGTAGCCCATGGCTGAAAAGCTTATTCTGTGGGCGTGTTTTATGGCGCTGATACAAAAATGTTTAAGAACATTAAACATATTCTACCCACCTTGTGCTGTGCAAACAATTCAACATTTACAGAAATAAATTGTTTATGTTCATATTTTTTTAATTGAATCAGTTTATCTATTTATATTTATTATAAGCTTGTTATAAATAATTTTAAAGTTGGATAAAGTTAACATTATCTACCGTATACTGTCGCCTTCCCTTTTCTTTTAAGTCAGAACTCAGAAGTTGAAACGGCAAAACAAACTCCATAGCAACCAAAATGTCTTTATTTGTTTTAAGTTGTTACAGTTTTTAATGATAAATAAAATTTTCCTGAACCAATTACACAAATTGAATCTAACCCAAAAGTAAGCAAATTATATGCTTGTGTCACGGGTGTTAGTCAACGATTCTAATACATAGAAACACTTAAATAGATACCAGAATAAATTTAATGAACAACCAGACCCGGAAATGCAGGCATCTAAATGTTCGTCACACAAACGTCTGCCCCCGTCGGGAATCGAACCCGAGCCTCGCTGTTGATCGGTATTAGGCGTTAGTTAGGCGTGTACGCTAGCCACTCGACCAACAAGGCGGTTATCGCAATGTAATAATTTGAAGAAGATGTATGTACTTTTCCGAGCACATGAAAATAGTGTTTGGGATTGATTGTTAGCTGACACATTTGTGAAACAAGTTAAAAAAAAGGTAAAATGTACACTTTCGTTTTTTTTTCCTTTCTTCTTTCGCTGAAACTTCAGAGTAAGAGGCTGCGTTCCGATCCAGTGATAAATTTCAGAATTAAATAGACAAGTCACAAGTAAGTACTGTTTATGGTTTGAGCGATGTAAAATATTATTCTATTCCAATGAGGTACATTTAGAATGTCTATTTGTAGCCAAGGACACGGTAGGTAGAATGAGATTGAGATAACAAGAAAAACATCTGGTTTGTTGCTAACCAGTGCTTGTGTAGAGCGAAACGAAACCGTAACAAAAACAAATGCAAATTATAAATTATTAGCTGGATTTCAACACAAGTGTTCGATAAACCACTTACTTGTTTTATTACTTAGTAGGACATACTGCTCCGGTGAATAATAAATAAAATATCTTTATTTGATTTAACGAGATTTAATTAAAATTGACACAACAAAAACGAAGTTCATAAAATGCATAACATCAAACCACACCTAAGTGAATATTTGTGTGTGATTCTTATTAACGTTTAATAAATAACAGTATATATTTGTCATATCATTATGTGGCAGATTACATTTACCAATTTCAAAGCAGATCCATTTCAAACATACTAGCCCACAAACTTTTAAAATAAACCAAAGGTTTACTGACATCAAGAAGTAGAATTACTGAGCTTAAATGCGTTATATTAAATAATGTTAATATATTTCTGATTTTATGCAAATAAAAACAAAAACTATTTTAGAACTGTTTTTGTTAACGTAAGTTAAAATTAACATTGACAAAAATCTGGAATAGATTTATTTTATTTGTTGTTATCTGGTGGATTGAAAAATTCCCAATGATGATGATGAATTGTACGACTGTCACTAAGTCCAAACATAATTAATCCAGCAATTAGAACCAAAAAAATGACCATCGCCATTTGAACATCTTTTTTGTCTTCTGCTCTGTTTATATAAGACATAAAAGTATGAAATATGTTCCGCAAAGTTCGACTTATGGAATTTTGACATACTCGAAGAAATTGGGCACCAGCTTCAGTAACGGTTGGTTCTGGAATTCTTGATACCGGTGCTAATCGCCTCGGCGACGGTCTTGGCTTATCCTCTTCTGAACTAGACTCTGTCCGATGAGCTGCTGGTTTTCGCTTTCCTCGTCGCACTGGTGGTGGAGGTGCGTGGTATAAAGATTCCAAATGTTCAGATAGTGGCCTGTCTCTTGGTTGCCGTTGATAATTTGACGTCGTCGGGACATTATTTAAATCCTGTAGATAGGAAAATAACAGCGGTGTAAAGTCTGGAAGTGGAGGTCTTTGAGGCGGAAATCTTGAGTCTTCGGCAGGAGATGATGAAGGTGGTGGTGGAAGTGGAGGTTTAAGTTCAGTTGGAGGTTTAGGTTCAGTTTCTTGTAAATCCAACGCTTCTAATTTTGTTTCACATGTAGATTGTTCTGTTTGGGTTTCTTCCTCCCTACTAACTGGCCTAGGGATTTCAATGATTTGTTGAGTTTGAGACGTAGTTCCGGCGTTAGTGGATATTTCTGCGAATTTTCGGACTATCTCATCTATGACAGATGGTGAAAATTCAATGCCACTAACTGAGATGTGCCCTGATTTAGATTCTAGCTCATTGACGTTAAGTGTCATTCCTTCGATTTCAGATACAAGTATTTTGCTTGCTTGTAACTCAGAAACGTTGAGACGACCAACATCTAAGTCTCTAACTTGGAGTCGTTGCGTAACTAAATTGTCTAATTGAGCTTCTCTACTTGTGTCGAGAACAACAGGAAGCGTGCTTTGACTTCCAGATGGCTTGATATTGGATATTTGAGTAGTAGGTCTTCCTCTTGACCTAGGTAGAGGTGGCACATCTGGAATTTGAGATTCATCTATATCAATATGCTGTACCGTTAATGATGCTTCTGTCAAAATCTCATCTCTCTCATTTATTCTTGTCGGACTCGATACTCTTTTTTCTATTAAAATTACTGTTGGGGAAGTTCGTCCAATGTTTGATTTCGACAATTCTGATATCTTGGGATCTGACATCTTTAGCGATTTTTCTGATCGTGAAACAGAACGGGAAACATGCGGACTTGACCTTTTTGCACGACTTTTTCCAATGATTGACTCTTCATCGATTATATCCCTTAAAGAGCTAGACATTGACAAATCGAGATGCTCATCAATTTCAAAGTCAATGTCATCTGGAAGAGGATCAGTTTGTGTTGAGACTTCAATTTCAACAATGTCTTGGTGAATTTTTTCATCGTTAAAGAAGTCAGGTGACGATCCAGTTTGTCCGTGCTCTAATGCTGATCTTGTGTCGTCTTTAACTTCATCAGTCTCTCTTTTTTTTTGCTTAGATCCTCTAGGAGGTCTCGGTGGTGGTGGTAAAGGTCTATCTTTCATTTTACTTAAAACCTGACCAGACTTTAAATCTCTATGAACTTCTTCAAAATGAGGCTCTTCAATTTCATCGTACTGTGTATAATCGCCGTTCATAGATCGTTTTGTGAAGCTGTCCAATGTCGTAAGACTAGTAGAAGATTTTTTTCTAGGTGGCCGACTTGGCAAAGCCGACTTTGTTCCGGATACGGTATAATATTTTCTTTCCGAACTATTACTTTTACGACGTCTGGTGGGTGGTGTTTTACTTTTTGATCGTCTTACCTTTGAACTTGCAATGTACGCCCCTTTGTCAACAGTAGCATAACCAGGGCTTTCATGTCGTACATCTCTTTCTTCAACATCATGAGTAAGAGGTAATTGTGTGTCAAGAGTCAAAGATTCAGCTCCATGTGATGTTCGGTCGTCGTCACAAAAAGAAGTTGTTCGGGAACTTCTGGACCGATTGCGTGACGGTGGCACTGGGCTTCTGTCAGTTTCTACTTGAGGAACAATATATTCGTGTTCAGTTCTATATACAATTATCTGGAATTAATACAAGATTTGATTTAATGAATGAACATCGGATTTGTACCAAAAGTGAAAAAAGCTTTTATCTAATGTTTAATGCTACGCCATTAGAACTTTTTTAATTTTTATAGGTGAAATAGTAAGACGTGATTCAGGTCCTTTGGGATTTTACTCTTTAAAGACTTCTAAAATAAGAACGACATGCTAAGTTTACATACGGTTAAACCTTATATAATTTCGAACTTTATACTGTTACCTTAATACGTTCAAATTTCGGGTATTGCATTGCTTTGCTAAATTTTAGAGATGTGATATTGCTTCTAAACAATTACAATATACTAGATATATTGAAATTCATTCAACATTGGTTTTCATTTTCTTAACCACACAAATAAATGCTACCTTAAATTTATTTTGCGGTACATTAAAATGATATTGTATTTTGGACGATACGACTTCTTATATATGTTGGGCTAAATTTTTGTGTTTAGTGACGGGGACAAAAGATTTTCCAAGAGTAAAAGTGTCCCTGTCTCCAAGTGTTGAGCCGGGCTACAAGCCTTGCCTACAGTTTTGTGTGGCTACAAAATTTGTTGAAAATTCTTTCAGTTCTTTTGTGTTACAAGTGGACATTGTTTAATAACGTGGCTTACAGTGGTTTAATAACGCTAGTTTTTGGATTTTTTATCCTGAATACAATACGTAGCAATTATCGTTCTGAAAAAATATTTTATGTCCGGATTTAGATTTATTAATGCTTTAATAAATGTAGTATGTATGTTGTATTTGTATATAATATGTAAGTTAATATAGTGGTGTGATTGAAAATTTATTATTGAAGTAAATAATAATAAAAATCTCTGGACAAGTTACAAAAATTGAATCTAACCCCAAAGTAAGTAAATTATAAGCTTGTGTTATGGGTGTTAGTCAACGATACGAATAGACAGAAATACTTAAATTATTATTAATTTGATAGATTATAAGTATTTTCTGATTGCCATTTACCACGTTATAGAAGAACCTTTCTTTGGCTTATAAACTTACCATACCACCATGTTTGGGCAACTCTCGTTTGTGTAGCGATAGGGCATTATCCATTGCGTTTATTAAATGCTAACTTAAGACATTGAAATTTCATTTAACAGGATAAATTATAAGTTATGTAAAAAGCAAAAGATTCCATTTAACACAAGCTTAAGCACTGACTTGATTAACAGGATTATTATTTTAATGTTTTCTGTGATAGGTCTGCGAACAAGCACACGGGTCTACTGCTTGTTAGAGTCAACCGTGGCCTATAGACACCATAGATGTTACAGAAGCTGTCCTGTGGCTGGCATGCTAGGCCTATTTTGCAAGTCTACCGGCTACCCTACCCTTCGACCCGAACATGAAAGAGTCATTACGGCGGCAAGAGTAGGTGAGGCGGTGCAAATTGCTCTACAATATTATACTACCAGTGGTCTTTTAGGTAATGACTAACAAGTGCTCGTCTCGTACGAGCTGCTTGACAGAGAGCCAGATGATCTATTCTACCTACAAAACTACCTAAAAATGTTTTTTTTTCTCTAAAACCTAAATTAATCGACTTTCAAAGGTTGTCAGATGGGTTAATACGAGAACATCTAAATATATAAAAACATTTCGTTGTTATTTTATAGCTCAAGAACGAGCTCACCTGTCAAAATTAAATGTTTCGACTTTGTTCGGACTATTTAGTAGATGGTTTGTGTGAAGTTTACATACAATCGGTCTAGCGGTTCTTCATTTATCAAACTTTTTGTTATAAATAAATTTAATAGGTTCAGTATCGTTTTGTGTCAAATTTAAACTTTTTGAGATGGGGATTGTGCTGTCGTATTGAAATTTTTTCAGTTGTTTTTTTTTTATGTTATGTCATTCATGCGGTCACATACTTAGCGAAGCACGTACCGGGCCGCTAGTCTTCTATATAAAATTCTCGTGACACAATGTTCGTTCCCGTACTCCTCCGAAACTGCTTGACCGATTCTCATGAAATTTTGTGAGCATACTCAGTAGGTCTGAGAATCGGCCAAAATCTATTTTTCATACCCCCTAGTGACTCACCCCAATTTTTTTACTAAAATTACATTAAAAAAAGTAGCAGAACAACGTCTGTCAGTAGTTAGGTATGTTTTAAATGTACGTAGGTACTTACTTACTTTAAACAGCACAAGAAATAAAAAAATAAACCTTGATGATTGGCATTGCAATTGTTGTCGGGATGTTAATGTTTTTCGTTTGTCCTCGTACGTTAAAATAACATAAATGTTATGAGACCTTTTCAAGTTGTCGGTGTTAAAAAACAAGAATAAGAATTAGAAAATGTCATTTATTTATAATTATTATATTTATCATCAAGTTCTGGTCAGATTTTTCTTACCATTATAAAGAAGTCTAAGTATGATTACTGTGTCATATTTTGTTTTGATTGAATTATCTTACAATTTAAGTATTGTTAGTTAAGTTCTCGTCATATCATTATAGTTATGTTATTGTCCATTATAATTATATTATGCAATGTGTATTATAGTGTTTAATACCAGCTGGCAAAGTGTGGACATCAAGTACTCTGAATTTTTCTTTCTGTTTTAGACACACAGAAAAATTCTCGAAAATTTCCGGACTGAAAAAATGCTAAAATAAAGGAAAAATACATTTAATTTAGGTTTAATTGGAAGATTATGTACTCGATACTCTCTGGCTATCCTATAAGGGAATTGGCGTAAAGATGTATGTGTATGTTTGTAAATTTAGAAACAAAATTTGGATTGTCTGTAATGTACTGACATGGGTCCTTAATGTATTTTTAATACAATTACCTACATATTAAAGTACCTGGGTAATTAACGTTCTTATTGAAAACAATTCTAGGCAAATTAAATTAACTAGTGTATTTTTTTTTATTTCAGTTCTATAAAAACTTTTAGAAATACCAGTTCCAGTAAAATGTATTTTTTACAAACTGTAAAAGAGAATATACTTTTTAACACACATTGGTTAAATTTGTAATGAACACTATCTAAATATGTTAAACAATAATTTCATATTAATCTCCCAACTTATAACTTGTCCAAGATTTGAGCTGGTAATTTTGTCAGTTTTATCACACAAAATAATATTATTTTAGAAAATAATTTCGCAATAAATTTGAACTGAAATAGGTCAGTCAGCTGAAAACACCATCCAAAAATACACTCGCTTGGTTTAAAATATATGTATTCACTGGATGAGTGCCAATACGATTGCCCGAGCCAGATACAGTTCGGTTTGTGTGTAACTGTACTTGTACAAGCATTTACTTTTGATTTTGACGCTATTTTATGATCTACTTTTATAATCTACTAACTAGGCCGACAGACGTTGTCCTGTCTTTACTATGAATGTTGGTTTTTTCCTCATGAACCTTCTAAATAATACAACAAAAAAGAATAACTAAGTTTGACCCTTCGTACACTGGTGACGCGATGACCAAGGGAAATGGGGATCCATTTTTATGTTTAAGAGAGATTATACATAAATATTAGTCCTTGTTTGTGCGTGGAGGAAGCCGTATTCCTGTGTATGTAATAGCAAAATTAATTGATTTTATTGAAGATATTTTATTTATATAAAATTGTATTGCCAGGTAATAATTTTAACAGTTTGTAGAGAAACAAATACAATTTATAATGCGATATTGTTTCACCCCGAGGTCGGGCAATAAAAAGAAAATGTATTTTTTTTAAATTTTCTAATAAAAACAAAGTTAACGGGGCTTGAATAATATGTGCCCGGTTGGCGATAGGCTTGCCACTTATAACATTGTAGGACTTAGTGTCTTCGGCTAATCTTGGGTACTCTCTGTGTACCTAACCGGGGAAATATGCATGAAAATACTTTTATTTATCTCCCGTAGTTGAATTTATTGGCGAAGTAAGGACTTATATATAATTAAACAATAACAATGACAATAAGATTAGGGTAAATTAGAGGCTTCCATTAAAAATAGTAGGTATAAAATAAATAAAAATAAAGAACAGGAAATACGAAGTAGTTGTTGGTATATTGTTCACGTACATTAGAATAACAAGTTACTATAAATATGATTCCTTAAATATAAATAAGCCAGAAAGGTCGCAACAATCGTGAGATTTGTCTTTCAATGCTCTCTGCCTACACGTAGGGTTCATGGCGTGAAGATATGCATGTATTTGAACAACCTAGATCTCTATACAAATCTAATCTAGTCTAAGTTATATTTTTCAAATATGTTAAGCTGTAAAAATTAAAATCTTGAGTCTTTAGTGTTTGATAAATATATTGCAGAATAGCGGAAAACTACTGTGGCAGTAAATATCTTTGTACGTAAAATGAAACCCCATTTCTCTTGGTCAATACATAACACCTGAACGGCAGGATCAATTATACTAATTCTTTTATAGTTATATGTATTGGTTTACTTTCAGGAGAAGGTTCCCATAAAGAGAAAAACCGAAAAAAATGAAGGGAAAATAAGGTCATCAACAGGTATTTAAATTTTCCCCTTGTACAAACTGTTAGTAATGTCAAGTGATACGTAGTTCGCCGGGCCGGCTAGTTTACAATATTTCTAAACAACTGATGTTATTCTAAAAACTTTGATGTGGTACCAAAGCAAGTAGATTTTATTTTTGTAAGTCTTAGACTACTCAGTAAGCAAGTCAGGTTTGAACACATAACGTCACTTCAAGGCCAAAATCGTGAGAAAATGTATTTTATTTACAACCATTATTACAACTATTTAAATAAAGTACTTAAAGTTTTATTTTGTTTAATATCTATAGATCTTTCATTACGTAATATTGAAAATTGTGTAATAGTAAAGCTATGTAGAACACAGTGTACAGCGTTGGGGTTATGGAGTCATCTACAAGTAGAGTCAATAGGGTCATTTAGAAATACTCTTGATATCATTGCCTGGCTATTGATTTTGAATCTTTTTGTTAATGTTTATTGATGAATACGGAAAATTTAAAACATTCGAAAGTCCTAAGGGTGTTCCGATGTATAATTTATTCACAAACATGTCACTGTTTGTGAATTTACACACACTCATTTTAAAAATTAGCAATGTTTTAAGCAATAGCAAACAATAAATCAAAGGCTGCAACAGGATTCAAATAATTGTTTTTTTTTTTAATATTGGAAGGCAAACAAGCAGACGGATTTCCTGATGGTAAGAAATTCACGTCGCCTAGAGACATCAAAGGTGGTAATGGTGCGTTGCCAACCTGAGGCCGGGATGTAAGGCCTCGAGCAAGTCAGTTTACCGGCTACCTTACCCTCCAACCGGAACACGTCAACAGCAGGCATTGACGTTATGGCGGCAGGAATAGGTAAGGCGGTAGTACCAATCCGGGCGAGTCGCTGCGAAACTCTACCACCTAGTAAGATGTCACGGTGTTAATGACGGTGAGCCTATGCTCGCCTTTTACGAGCTACGAGCTATTCTTTTACGAGCTTTTACGAGCCCGGACCAACACGGACTTTGGACTTTCGAGTACTGAAAATAATCTCTTAGCCGTCTTAGCCGGTCTCTATGTTGACCATTAATAGAAGTCCCAGTAACTTCTTTTCTGTATATTAATAGTGCAGATATCGCTACTTTGATCGCCTCAGTGGTATAGTGGTCCAGGTGTTTGACTTGACTACATGAGGTCCCGGATTCGATTCTCGGGTCGGGCAACAAAAAGAAAATTAGGTTTTTCCAATTCTCTAATAAAAAAATGTTACTCGGGATTGTATATGTGTTCGTTTGGCCATAGGCTTGCCACTTAATTTAGTGGCTTGGGTTAGCCGTGGGTACCCTGGTTATTCCTCTGCCTACCTCTTCAGGGATATGAGCGTGTAGATACTTTTTTGATATTGCTAATTTTACTATAAAAACAATGAACGCTTCAGTTTTAGGTTGACTTTTTTTTAATTTTCTTAGTTTGAGTTATTCTCATGTTACCATTTCATTGATTAGTAGCTTTCACCCGCGACTGTACCCGCATGGCAAATTATGCATATTTTTTATTGATTTTAGTCTACGTGTTATTCTGATGTCCAAACAATATTACTATGAAGTTTTATCTAAATTCATCTAGTAGTTGAAAGAGTAACAAAAATACATCCATCATATAAAAATTCTACATTTATAATTTTAGTAGGAAGAAAGATACTCACATCATCTACTTGCTTGTGTTGCTTTTCCCAGGTTGGAGACGGTGCAAACTTGTTAAAATCATTCAGTGATGAATGCTTTAAGTCCTTTTTAGGAGTTTTCTTTTTTCTTTTTGGAGGCATTGGAAGCGTTTGCGATTGAATTGTCGGAGCTTCCGGATATTCTATAACATCATCATTTGCATATTCATGAATAGATCGAAGATCTGAAGGTCTAAAATCGTTATCAATTGTTGTCTTACCAACAGCGCTGTCGATGTTTTCATTTATGTGAAAGTCATCAATATGATCTTCTGATAGTCCTAAATCTACTTCACTGAATTGCATACTAACACTTGTACTGCCGTCTATATATTGTATTTGTTCAGCCTCCTTCTTTTTTCGCTTAGCCCGTGAAGGTCGTATTGGAGGGAATGTATAATATCCATCATCTCTTTCATTGATATCTTCAGTCGAATATTTAAGTTGCTCGTTGTCTTCCATCATAAGGTCAGGATCTGCTTCTAGGTCATCAGCATACATATTTTCTTTATTCATATTCGCATCGCTCCCCATCACAGCAAGAACGTTTTTGGGAATATTAAAAGCTTGTCGTATTTCATCACTTAAGTATTCTCTAACTTGAATGTTTTCACGAGAAATTCCTCTCGGTCGTACAAAAAATTCGTCATTATTTATTTCGTTGATATGTGTGAACTCATGTACAGACGGTGATATGTCAGGCGTCGAGGTGGCACTATCTGTATTTTTAAGACCAAGTTGATTATTTATTTCTCCTAAATATTTTGTGTCTACTTTATCAAAGTCATATGTAACATCAAAGCGTTTTCTTTTATCGAGTTGATTTTCATAGTTAGTCTCTTCATCAACTGCTCCATATTCGCGGGGCTGTGTTGGACTATCAGGAATATAATTTGAAGGTTTTTTAGCGGTATCTTTTACACGAGTAAACGTGAATGTTGGTGGTGGCGTCTCTTCACGATTTAACGTAGGCGATGAAGAAATTTTAAGAATTTGAGGCTTCTTTTTGCGGCTAAACAGCCTAGGATAGGTTTTTGCTTCAAACTCTACAGTTGCAACATTTTGTAAATCTGAACCGGATTCTGATAGACTAGATTTTTTCTTTCCAATACTAGGAAAATTTATTTTAGGTCTCTCGGGCATTTTAAATTTTGGCATTTCAGGAACAGTAAATTTTTTGCGATCGCCAAACGATAGCTTTTCAGATATATTAATTTTTTTAAATTTCGGTCTGTCTGGCAAACTAAATTTTCTTCTGTCTGGCAATGTAAACTTTGGTCTATCGGGAAAAGTGAACTTAGGCCGTTCTGGTATTTTAAACTTTGATTTTTCAGGTAAAGAAAACTGTTTTGTTTTCATATTTTGTAATTTTGTTTTTAATTTCCCAGCTTGAGTCTTTAGTTTTCCTGTGCCTTCTTTGATACGTTGCTGAACGTTTTCAGACATTTTATTACGATTTTCCCTTTTGAGTGGCAAATTTTCTAAAGCAGATGAATCAACTTGGCTTGTACTAACTTCACATTCAGTCCTCGATACCGTTGAAGGAGTATTTACGAAAAATCTATCTTCTATATCTTTTTGCAATGCCTCGGCACTCAAAATGTTATCATTTTTATCATCTGCAAAATTTTCTTTATCATCGAGTTGTTCTTCTTCATCCGATGTATGCTGAAGATATTTTCTTTCGATAGATGTAGTACTCGATACATCATCGTCGGCCTTTACTATTGTTGGTGGTTCATCCACGCTTGGTGCCGTATAAGTTATATTTGGCGCTGGTTTTTCAATGATTTCGTATTCGTGATCACTGAAAAAAATGATATGTTATATTTATTTATCGATGCGATTATTATTACACATATTTTATTGGCACATAAAAGTAAAAAAAATCGCTTTGCAGGAATAAACATGAAATAAAAATATGAAATCGCAAAAGTTAAGATACGTCGCATACATTTAAATTTAAACTACACACACATTCACGATTCACAATTAGGCCAAACGTCACTGCTCGTTTTAGCCACAGCAGCCGCCAGGGAAAATACATTTATGTGTTTTTGAAATTATTATGCATGTCTTATTGATAGTCATTAAAATTGCCACAAATCTTTGAGAGTGTAGGCGCTACTTACCTCACATTTGAAATAAAATTACTAGCACGAGAGGTTGGTCTAGTTCCCACTGGATTTACTCTTTCTGGTAATAAGGAATCACACTGAAAAAATTGACAAGCGCAACGAACTTCTGGTGTATAAAGCTGCACACTGCCTTCACGAGTTGGTATCACTGGCCTTTTAATGGGAGTTCCACCTTCCGATGTCCACCGACGAAGTGTACTCATAACTAGTTATGCCTTTAGTTAAGGCATAGTTATGCAGGTATTGACAGAATTATACTAAAATAGGTACTGAAGTACCAACAATCACCCATCATATGAGCGTGTTTTTGAAAGCCGGTCTGTAAATGAACTAATCACCGGAGAGAAAGCAACTGCGAGCGCTCATTGCTGATGACAATTTTAAAGAGCTTACCCAGTGTGCAGGAAGCTTGTCGGACAGAGCTATATTTAACAAACAGATATAAGCTGGCGCGTTCGCTTTGCAAATGTACTGTAACTGTTATGTCATAACAATGAAAGTTATTTGTACATAATTAAAACTACAGTTAAAAAATTGCAACTACTAAAACTAAAAACAACATGTTTACCTGCTGGGTTTAGACCATTCTCGTTCAAAGAATTCACCTTCATTCCTTTTTCGTTCGTGCTCTCGAGGACTAGGACTTGGTGACGTTTCAATGGGTATACTTGGAGATGATTCTATATTGTTAGTGACATCAGCGTCATCGTCGATTATTTCGGTTATTGTTATATTAGGTGAATCGTTGCGAGGTCTGGCATCATGAACTTGATTTTGAAATATTTCTTCAACGTTAGGTTCATCTGTATCTAACTCTTCATCTAGCAATACGGCTTCTTTATTAGTATTGTCTTTGTTATGTAACTTTTCCATTATGTGTTCATCAGGTTTAAGGGAAATGTTATCATCTGAAAGTAAACTCGGATCATGTGATGCAATCGATTTTTTTTCAAAAATACTGTCATTTTCTTTGTTGCTGTTGCTTTTGTTCTCTTCTTCTAACATTTGTTTTTCAATCTCCGACGAAGAAATCTTTTCTATCTCTGTATCTTTTCCTTCATCTATATCTTCATATATGTGTTCTTTTCTCTTTCTCGGTGGGGGTGTGTCAATGCTCATATTTTTACTCATCTCGTCTGAACTTCCCAGTTTAATTGCACTAAATTTTTGCCTTCGAACTGCTCCTGGTGAATTCCTCAATTGTCTTATTTCTTGAACCTCTTCATTTTTTTTTCGCTTAGAAAGTGGTGACCTTTCGTTTTCACTTCTTTCTAACTTGTGTAAAGTTTTATCGGCTAAGTGTTTTATCTTATTTACCAAAGGGTGACAACACTTTGTTTTCTCCCGAGTTTCCGTAACACCGATATATTGCTGTTCAGGTGCTCGTCGTTTTAAAATACTTTTTGGAGACACATTTTTAGGAATATCTATAGGAGACATTAATAAAGCATTATTTTGGTTCTCAGATGTTTGAGCTGCTATCCGTTTTTGATTTAAGGTATCATCTTCAGAATCTAAGGATATTTCTTTGGAAAAGTTAGGAATGTGTACCCCTTCATCTTCTCCTTCCTCATTGTGTTTTCTGCTACTACCAGGCGAGGAATCTAAATTCAATATTTTTTGTATATCTTTGTCCACTGGAGAATGTGTTCTTGATCTGCTGAATTCACGAGACATACTTCTTCGGGGAGTTGTTGCTCGTATAATATCTTCGGCAGTTATTTCTCCTTCGAGAGGGGTTTTATATAAATGAGTCCAAGGATATCCCCCGGCTTCACGAGCTCTTCGTAAATCTTCCCATTGATATGTTTTTAATGGTATCGGTGGTATATTATGTTCTTTATCTGGCGACAATTCAGATTCCATATGTTTAGTTATAAAATACCAGTTTAAAAAAATATGTGTGAGTGCCTGTTTGAGTTAGGTCCATAGTATTCTTCTATGCCCTTTTTTCACACGGCCCCAGCAAAGGTCTCACCGTCAAGTGGAGATCACAACACAACATTTCGATTCAATGTGAATATCTGTTACTCAAAACACGTTGTTTTTGCGTGGGCTAGTGTGAAAATAGGTGTGAATAAGATGTGTATTATAATCACTGTAGAACAGATTGTTTTGGACTAGAAACACGGGGATTACCTTGAGGCACTCTGCTCACAAAATACGCGTCCTTGCCACACCATTCTTTTTATCACTACTTACTAAATTATTGTATATATTACGTCTAATTAAAAAAAGATCTGTGATCGATACAAAACTCAGTTCAACTGACTGTCTCGTCGAAGTCCGAGCGAGTGTGCTAAATATAAGATTGAGCATAAATTTATTTTTGGTGAGCGTTTCGCGTCATCAGTGAATCTGCGGAGTGGACTTATTTTATTGAAAATGAAATTGAATTGGATATAAAATGTTCATTAAATTGTTGAATTATTCTTTGACACTGTGAAAAATAAAACAAAACAACGCTTACCTTGGATGTCTAATCACTAATGTTGTGTTGCTATACTATATTTTACTACAAGCGTAGTTCGCGTGACTGTCTCATTCACCGACAATGGTCTAGCCGGTGCAATTTTAATACGTCACAAATTACTGTGATATTATGTTTGTTGTTCACATTAGAAAAATGTCAGAAAATAAACAGATTCAAGAAAATATTTAACTTTATTGTAATAGGCATAAATAACATTTTGGCAAATTTATTCGAATTTACGTGAGATGTAACATACGTATATATTTTATTTTTTACACAATCAAAATAGCGTAGTGTGTAGGTAATATTACATAAAAAGAAACAAATAAGTTGGCATTCACAAATATGAAGAATGTAAGTAAATAAAAAATTAGAATATTTTTTTAAGTGACCAAAGCTTATTACATTCCAAATTATGAAACTGCGATTTATACAAAAACTTTTTTGCCAAGAACCGAACACTTCGATTGTTTCATTAGTTTCTACACTATGTGTACTATTTGTTTTAAAGTTTGAATATACCCATAGATATATGCAATAACGTTTAAAGTAATGACAAATAAGATCCACAAGTAATGTGATAAAACTATTTATACCAAAATGTAAACGTCGGTTGATTAAAAAAGTAATCTACTTAATGTTGGAACGCACATCATCTTTCTAGTAAGTACTTAAACTAATTTTAAAGGTACAAGTCATTCCAAACAATATTATTTAATAAATCTTTAAAATTGATAATGTGTTTCCATATTATTTTATTCACATAAATAATAATAATTTCTGTAATTGACATTGCTAATAAAAGTTTGTATAGGAAAAAAGACTTGTTTTCCGAATTGACCACCAACTTTTATAGTACCATAACGAATGTATTAAAAATATTTAAGTTAGTTTAGCCGCTAGCAACACATTTCACATTTGCCGATTTATTTTTGTTAAAAAGGTTAAAACAAGTTAACATATGTCCAAAAAATGTGTCTTTGGACATATCTTTTTCCAAGCAAAAATAAGTAACATGTAACAGGTATTTTTATTTTTTGATTTTTGTAAATCAAAGTGAATTTCAGATTATCTTTGTTGTTACTAACAGCAATGATTTTAGATCTCCTAACTATTTGAACATCCATAGTATAACTAGCTTAAAAACTTGAACTTCCCACACCACGTATTGGCTTTTTAAGGATGTTAAATCGAAATTTTAAAACAGAAGACATGGAGATAACTTTAATGACCATTAAATGTTGATAAAACGTAATCAAAGCTACGCTCCGAAGCAATGAAGTGATATGGAACAGCATAGCAGAGAAGTCGGACTATCAATTTATTGTACAAATTTAAAATTTATTGTATATAATTTAAGTGATAGTTAATACAAATTTGACCTAAACTCAGAGAGGTACCTAAGACTAAAGACAGATATTTCCGTGTCAGCTATAAATATATATTTTAGATAGGGATTCAATTTTTTGTACGACTCTTAGCTGTTAGAAGTAAAGTTTCAAATCGAAAGAGAGTTTTCGAGAGAAGAGAAGATGACAGTTGCTAATTAATATCCAAACTTGTTAAATAATTTAAGATTGGCTGATTTTACTTAGGAAATTAAGTAATTAACTATTTTTTTTAGAATGTGTTCTTATGTTGGCAACATACAACGTAACACATTTATGTGCACTGTGGTAGTCTATTCAAATATGGATTTTTTCGACTTTTGAGATAAATAGCAAGGTGTAGATGGGATACAAGTAATTCCTTGCCAATAAAAACGTTTGATGCCCAGATCTAACAAAACAGTTCAATAAAAAACATTTTATTTCTATATACTCGTAATAAAATTACATAGTTCTAAGGATTATTTTTGTAGTTATTTTAGCAGAGATTCGAAAGAGAATGGAATGTCATAGCTTAAGATTATTTCTTTTTAAAATTAATAAACAGTTTAAAATATTTAACATATACATTTTGGATACATTCTTGGTCTTTTTTACTTGAATATTAGCAACTTTCTGCAAACAAAAGCAATTTCAGTTTATAGATTTACATTCGAGTTTGAACATTCATATTATGATGATGGCTATATATATTATATATAATTATATACATACAACGTATAGTGTGCAGTCCATAAAAATGCAAGTTTTTTTTATAATAAAAGTAAAATCGCCTCTGTGGTCTAGCAGTTCGGTGTCGGACTTAACTCCTTGAGGTCCCTGGTTCGATCCCCGGGTTGGCCAACGAAAAAATATAAAATGTTTATTTTTAATTTTCGAATAAAAATAACGTTGTCGGCATTGGATACGTGCCAGTTTGCTATAGGCTTGCCACCGATTACATTATCGGACTTAGTGTTTTCCGCTAGTGGTGGTTGCCTTGATTATGTCTCTGCCTACCTCTTCGGAGATATGGGCGTGAAGATACTTTATTACTATCCTATGAACTCATGGAGCTGAGGGTTACACAGCTAACAAAGTCCTGACGCCAATTCTTGACTTGACTTGACCTTTCTCTATGGTACCGGAAAATTTATAGGAATATTTAGAAATGACATCAGTCTCTTGTTAAGAATGTAACCTCCAATAGTAATAAATGTTCAAGGGGTTGTATGAAACCCTTGTTTCATAGTCCTGACAATGCTGTAAAAAGTGAAACCGGTTGGCTGAAGAGCAGCGTAAAGTGTTGAATAAAGTGTATAGTGGATGAGTATAAATGTTTTACTACGAAAAAGTGTGTATGCAATGGAATTCCACCATGTGCCGACGATAGCAAGTATAGATTAAATGTTTAACTCCAGTCACGAAACTAAACAAAATTTGTTACAACTTTATAAACGACTTTTAATAATTACTCGAAAGAACCGTCTCCTATGTTGAGCGGTCTAGGTTAAGCCTGGGTTACCCTGGGCCGCGGTTAAGTATACGTCCGTAAACGGAACTTATATTTGTTGTAAAATGACGATAGTACAGCCCCAATCTATAAGAATTCTTGGAAGATTCTGTCTTTCAAATCAATACCCCCTCCTTAACATTTTCTCAACATTCTTTATAGTCTATTATGGTAAGACAGCTTCCCACAGGAGTCGTGCTCGAACCAATACTGGGCCTCAAACGCGTTGCCGTCGGTCCAGAGGCCATGAAGGAGAGAGTATGATATATTGGCTAAGGTGTAAAAATTTCGCCTTCGGTGTGTGCTGACGTTTTCATAAATAATGTCTTCCCTTTGTTAATCAGCCAAGATTCGTTTGCGGACAGACAAATAACTTTCCACTAAAATAAGAATTTGTGCTTGTAGATGAGATGTAAGAAAGCTTAGCTAACTTCCTGAATGTGGTTTGTAAAATAATGTCTTGTTCCCGTACTAGATTTTAAATAATTTTGAGCAATTATTGTGCATACAATATGGTTTAGCAAAAAATAAATAACACCTCGTTGTAACGAAATCATATTATATTAACTTAGAAAATATAATAACCTCGTATAGTCTAATGTAACAAAACTGTGTCGCCCAAGTAACACCCACCCAATCAATTCAAATAATTTTGAATTAAAAAATAATATTTTTTTCTCAGGAGATTAAACAATACATTCACAATTTTCTGTTAATCTAATATTTGTGTTTTATTTTAATTTATACTAGCTGTCACGGCGAACTTCGTTCCACCCTGTCAGGTTGGGAAATAATAAAGTATTATTTTTAACTTTTTCCCTGCAACTTTCCCGGTTTTTCTCTACATAAGAACCTTTACCTGATAATAACTAAAACAATAAAAAAATAATTAGTCAAACCCATCCAGCCTTTCGGAAGTTATGCGCTTACCAACACATTTAGCGATTCATTTTTATATTATAAGATTACTTTTTATTTTTATTATTTTATATTGAATGCATAATTTTTATAAATTTGATTTCACAACTTAAAATATATGATGAAAAAGCTAATAACAAACATATGGAAATGTTTTAAAATACGAGAGTTACATAATGCAAAATGCAAGTGGATGATCGACGTCAGGTTTCACTATTGTTAAAACAATATAAGACTGATGTACATACAGGCATAGTTTCACGTTTAACGTTAAGAACTTCATGAGTGCAATAAGAGCTGTAAAATTTTAAAAATAGGAAAACAGCTTAATGTGATAATGGAAGCTATGTTTAAAAAGTTAAAATTTCTAGTTAATTTAATAAATCATAATTGAGCAATTAGTAGACAAATGTATAATAATTGTACCTACTCTTTGTTTACAAGTACACATTTTTATTTGGAATGTATCCAAAAATCCCAAATACATTTCTACTTCTCAGACATTAAACAATATCAAAAAACTCCACTAACGTAACTTATCACTAAATAATTCGTATTTATGGCAGTAAACGCAAGTATTTTATTTGTTAGTAATTGAAAACAACTAGACGCAACTATAAAACTCGCCAAATATCTAACCACATTAAACGAAAAATTATAGTTTTGTATAATTGTGTTTACTCACGAGATACGTAATTATATGTTATATTTATTTGTTTCAACAACCTTACTCACTAGATTCTCGACAAAGTTTCAATATACTTCAATTAGTCTGTCTTCAAACACCCCAATAAATTTATAACTATCACAACGTGCAAATATATGTAATCAAAAGGCAGTGCTAATTTAAAAATACAATGAGCATTATTTTTTCTTCATGAACAAGAATATTTAATATGAAAATAATATTTACATAAGAATCACATATAATTTGCTATTATTGTAAAGGTAGCAAAAACTTACATATAGAAAAACTAATTATTATGTTCAATATCTATTCGAGTTATTTTCATGTAATTTAGTACATATATACATTTAATTAAATTTATATGTAACGTTAACATAAATACCTAAAATACACACTATTTGTGCCTGTACAAAGGAACAATACCGCTTTGTTCTGCTCACTCTTCGTATTGCCAATTAATTAGCCACAGAAAATGCCATCGCATCCGTAATAATTAAAAAAAATACTTGCAGTAAAGATTTCTTATGTAGCTTTAATTGTTAAATTTATGATATTTTACATTGATTCAAATGCAATTGTTTTTCTAATTATTTAGAAATAATGGTAAATTATGCTTTCCAAAACATCAAAAGAGAGTCCGTCTGTCAAAGTCCACCTTGATTAATGAAACTACAACACTAATTTAAAGCACGACTTTAAAAGTATATTCCTATTCATACCTAAATAAGAGAGTTCACAGTTTGACCAGAAGGTGAAAAAGTTATACACCTATCTTGCTATCATTAACCCAACAACTTCAAATACACTTTTCCCTTGTTTCGTCACTAACTTTAGTTTTTGGATAATTTTGTATGCATGTTCAGAATTGTACCACAGCAGTAACGTTGCAGCTATCCCCTGTTTGAAAGAAATGTTTAAAGAGCTGGTTAATCAGACTAGTACTGCATGTACACTGTATAGATTTAATTCAGTAACTAATTCCTTACGCAAATTTTAGTATATTACATATTTACACGAAAACATTTCAACATACAGACTATCTAGCATTCTACATAACAATCTTATAATAATATTGTAATTATGTTGTCATATATTAATTTATCTAATATTGAAGTTAGGACATAGGCACAGTATATATAAATGAATAAATTGATCATGCTATACAGGTTTAATTTGTCAAAGTATCTTTTTTTATTTTAACGTAGTAGTAACGAAAAAGTACCGCAGAGCGGGTTAGGGCGTTCCCTGGAGGCGACGCGTACCGATCCGCCCTGGTCGGTACGAAAAGAGGCAGATGCGGCGATGGGGGCCGCCACCCATCACGCAAGGCCTGTACAGGCGAATCGAGGAGTGGAGAGTGTCAAATAGGCACGTGGAATGTGAGAGGGGGAATGGAAGCGAAGATGAATGAATTGATTGATGTAATGGATGAGAGATGCCTGGATTTACTATGTGTAACGGAGACTAAGCGAAAGGGTAGTGATAATTTTGACCTCCCCGGTGGCAGGTTTGCTCTCTGGTCTGGTGTATCACAGAGCGATCACGCTAGCGCTGGAGTAGGTATCATTTTGTCGTCTCGCTTAGAATCAGGCCTGAAAGAGTATGGTCTGGTTGGTCCGAGACTGCTCTGGGTCCGTATTAAGCTAGGAGTCACGCGAGTTTTTGTGGTAGCAACCTATGCTCCGGTCAACTCGTCGTCGACTTATGACCTGTAAAAGTTAACGGATGTTTTGGATAATATATACATAAAAAGAGATTATGTGTGGTGACTTGAATGGTTGAGTGGGGACACGACGTGACGGTTACGAGGCCGTTCTTGGACCCTATG
>NJDD01000764.1:750197-768870 GCA_002245505.1 Calephelis nemesis
TTGCAAGAATATCACCAAACACTTAGTGAAAGAGAAGCGCGAAAGGGAAAGTATGAAACTAGAAGAGAGGTTGGCTAACAACTTCGAGATGAACACCAAACTCTTTTGTAGGGAGATGAAGAAGTCTCGGAGTTGTTCGTCTGCCTCCAGAATGAATAGAATTAAGTCTAAGAGTGGTGGTATTCTTGGAAGCACGCATGACGTGTTAAAACGGTGGAATGAATATTATGGGGATATGTATGAAGGTGCCCAAGATGCTGCCCTGGGTCCGAATACTTAAATGACTCGGAAATAGCGGAGATATCTGACGGCATTATGATGGAAAAAGTTGAATGGGCGATAAGAAGTATAAAATATGGTAAGGCTGCGGGAGTAGATATGGTTACAGCTGAGATTATCAAACTTGGTGGTCCTGCCGTCCGGGACTCTTTCTGGGTTCTTTGTAACAAATGTTGGAAGACCGGCAGAGTACCTGAAGACTGCCGACGTGCGGTCATCGTGCCCTTGTATAAAGGCAAGGGTTCACGCATTGACTGTACAAGTTATAGGGCCATTAGTTTGATCAGTGTAGCATCAAAAGTGTATCGAAATATAGTTGAAAGGAGGATGCAAGGGATGTCCGATGGAACATTGTGGGAGGCTCAAGGCGGTTTCAGGACGTGCGGATCAAGTGTTTTCGCTCCGCAACATTGTAAAGAAGCATCTGGCTGTGGGTCAGAGGGTTTTCTGCGGTTTTGTGGATCTCGGAAAAGCGTTTGATAGGGTTGTACGTAAGGAACTTTGGGACATTTTGTTAGATTATGGGATAGATGGGTCCCTGCTGCGTGCGGTGCAGTTAATGTATTTAGACTGTAAAGCATGCGTGCGGGTGGATGGCAACATATCGCCTTGGTTTGATGTTTGATGTTAATATTGGCGTAAAGCAGGGTTGTGTGTTGTCAACACGTTTGTTTATTTTGTATTTGGACAAATTTCTGCAAAGGTTATGATCATTGAATGTTGGAATACTTATGGGTGACCATGTGGTAAACTGCCTGCTTTATGCAGATGATGCTGTACTTTTGGGCTCTACACCATCTGAGCTGCAAACACTGGTCACAGTTATGGAAGGAGATCGTAAAGAAAGGGGCTTACATTTGCATGCGATGAAAACCATTGGTTGTGCTTTCAGCAGGGATGAAAGGTACACCGCGGATATAGAGAGGAGAATGAGTGCAGGGAATAGTGTGAATGGAGCGTTGGGTAAGCTACTCCAAAGCGAGGTTGTGAGTCAAAAAGCTAGACTCGCTTTGCATAATTCTGTGCTTATCCCAACGTGAAAGTAGGATAAATGGCGTCGAAACGAGAGCGCTACGGAAAATCTGTGGTGTAACGCTCGCTGACCGCATTCGTAACAGTCAGATCCGAGAAAGAGTGGGATTGAATGAAAGTGTTGGTGTAAAAATGCGAAAGGGCATGCTCCGCTGGTTCGGTCATGTGGAAAGAATGACAGATGAAAGATTGACAAAGCAGATATACAATGCGAATGTGGATGGATATAGGTACCCGGGGAGACCAAGGCTGACATTTCACGATCAATCGGATATTATCCGAGGGTGGTGTCAAGAGTCTCCGAAACCGGCGTGTTTGTATGAAAAGGGTAATGAACGTGAAGGAAGCAAGACAGGTTTGTCAGGATCGTGAGGTCTGGCACTCGATACTCGCTGCATACCCCGTAAGGGACTTGGCGTGAAAATATGTATGTATGTGTGTTTGTTAACGTACTAGTGCCATGAATATGGATATTAATATTCTAAGAAAGCGATTAAGTGTAAAGCTTTTTTTGTAGGATGATGAAGTCATCCTTATTTAATATTAATCATTCATTATTACCTATTCGTTACTTTCAACTGCGTGGCGTCTTAGATTGCCAGCACACGTATGTTTTACACTTAAGTCACATCTATAAACAGATTTTAAATGAGCCGTGCTTAAAAATATTAATTTTATACATTTTAAATATTTCAGTAAAGTTGAAATATATTCATATTCACTAGTAACTTCAAATAGGTAAATCTTTATTATCCTAATACAAATTCCGATATTTTTTACTACTAAATTATACAATTCCAGTTGTTCAAAACTCACATATTTTACAAATTTTAAGAAATATTCAATGCTTGCTATATTTACATCTGATTTTTAGTCATAATACGTAACGTTATTAACTTTGCTTTTACATACACTTAAAGTATATTTTTATATTAAGTTTCCTATAATTTCTACATGACGTATGTACTTGTATGGATTCATAGAAGTGAATTTTTTATTCATTATTAGGTGGTGGTGCAGCCCCCGCCTGCTGCTGGTAGTCCCGAAAGTGATGGCTTAGCTAAAAATAATATATAATTTACTTAATTTAGAATCATATACAAAAACAATTAACATGTCTCAACGTTTGAGACCACACTTCTCCGAAACGTGCAACCTACTTTTATGAAACTTTTTTATAAATATGAGAGGTATGAGAATTTATAAAAAAGAAAGAGAATCGGTCAAAAATATATTTCAAACCTCTAGGCGATATAATATATGGTAGAATAATGTTGGTCGGGTGTTTGATAGCTAGCAGCTTCTTTTTGTAAGTAAATATCAACACGTACTATATGTGCAAAGGATATTATATATGAATGAATATTGTGTATTGTAGAAATTTTAAAAAGATTTGACATTATAAAACTTATTAATTTCATTTACTGAATAATTTTCTCGTGTTGGTCAGGGCAGAATAGACCATCTCCCTTCCTGCCAGGCAGCTCGTAAAAGGCGAGCATAGGCTTACCGTCACTAACACCATAACATCTGACTAGGTAGTATAGAGTTTCGCATCGACTCACCCGGATTGGTACCACCGCCTTACTTATTCCTGTCGCCATATCGTAAATACTTGCCATTGACGTGTTCCGATTCGGAGGCTAAGGCAGCCGATTTACTTTTACTCGATGCCTAACGTCCCGGCATCAGGTTAGCACAGCACCATTATCACCTTTGGTGTCTCTAGACGTTGTGAATTTCTTACCATATGGAAATCCGTCTGCTTGTTTGCTTCCAATAACATAAAATAAAAATAAAAAAGTTAACCAGGGTTATCATTTCAAGCTTGTATTTATTATCTTATCAAGCTTGTTATCATATCAAGCTATGATTGTTTTTATTTTTTAATACATACCTATGTATTTTACCGACTTTGAAAGTACAGCTCGCAGACTTATTTTCTATTTATAATGAATACACATCGCCTGTAAGTACCAAAGATACCAGTGGTGCGACATCAAACATATACTGAGCTGTTAAGCCTCTTTCTTGGATGATTTATCGTTTAGCTTCCGCTCCAGGCCGGAACAGGGCAGAAGTATATTTGATATTTTCCAACGAAGAAAGCTTCCAAATATTCATATTTTTAAATGAAGAAACACTTGTGCTGTTTTAGGTATCCATTATAGATTTATGTATTATTTTATAAATAGCCTACCGGTTTCGCTTATAGCACCATCATCAGGGCTAAACTTAAACTAATTGTAGTTATGGTGTTATAAGCGAAAGCATACTTTATGAAGTAATAAATTATAAGTTATATGTATATCAGTATAAGCGTTGCTTCATTTAAAAAGAGGACAAAAGTAAATACTGGTGTGTTGTCGGCAGGAACAGGTAAGGCAATGCGCACCAAGTTGATCGAGTCATCGTGAAACTCTACCGTTGAGTGAAAGTCTCGGTATCAGGAACAAACAGATTTACTTTACAAGCTGGTGATCATTTAGCCTATTACAAAGTCAGGGAGAAAATGTGTACTTACCCCCAAAATGCTTGCTAAGTCCAAAACTATTGCAACTAGTTCCCTATGTTCAAGTATATCTTCAGAAAATGGGGGGTTAGCTCGAGGTAGGTTAGACACCCCTCGGAAGCCCCTATGTAACCTTAATGTGCATTCACAAAATATATATCTTAATAGTATTACTCTTAAAAAGTCGTCGCCTAAAAATGCGTAGTGAACAGGATCTGAAAGTAAATAAGTATCTAATTTAGTAAAATATCGAATCGCTGCTGTCTTCTGCGGTCATTTTTTTTTATTTTCCTCGTTCGCAAATCGTTGAAAAATTATTTTTTTGGCAAACATCTAAAGCGTCAAATTTAACTAAGATAATCCCAATGAAATCACAAAAATCAGCCTGCAAATATTCCAATACTACTTATTTCGTTTTAGTAAATAAAATATGCATTATTAAGAGTAACTTAAAACCCACTTGGCGGATCTTGATGAAAACTTAAGAGACCATCTTTGAAACACAAACATCCTTGCAGAAAAGTAGTTTCTGCAAGGCTGTATGTAACAAACATAAAAAAACGAAAAAAAATAATTGAATTGGAAAAGCACTTCTTTTCGATGCTACTTAAAAATAAAGCCTTTGTCAAATAGGAGCAAACATAAAACATGATTAAAAAATTTAAAAATATGAATATGAAAAAATTTAAAAGTAAGAGCGAGAAACCAGCAATGGTTTCGTTGTGTCTTTTCGATATTAATTTATTTCATTTTTATTTATTTCGTTTAAAATATGTATAAAAAAATGACAAATCCAAACAAACACAGGAAAGGTGCAGCTCATTAGGATTAAAGTGTTGTGGTCGAAATAAATAACAAAATAAAATAAATTATGTTACTGTTAGAAAAAAGCAAGATTCAGACTTCCAAAAAAAAAACGACAAAATGTTGGTTTTAATCGGTAGAATCGATACATTTTTAACTATACATAAATTTTCAAACCAAAATCTATAGCGCCTGTAAACAAACTTATGGATTTTTTTCGTTATTTACAACTAATTGCGTTTCGGGGTTTCTCAGTATTTATTAACATACATGTTACATGATATTTTCAATTATTTACAGATTAAAACTATACCTATACGAAGTCTCGTGAGCAATCGGGTGGCTTCCCTCATAAAAGCATCAAGGAGACCTATACACCTATCCCACAACGGCATCACGATAGTGTAAACTTCGCAAGTGTTGCACAATCCGGCGATTGGGTTGTGGAGGAAAAGGGTGAACAGGCTCCCGTGGTCCCTCCGCTCTGTAACAACGTTTTTACAATTAAAAAAGTATTTTCGCGACCATATTACCGAAGACGAAGGCAGAGATACAACCAGAGCACTGGCTAGCCGAAGGTACTAAGTCACAACAATGTGATAATTGGCAAGCCTATCGCCAACCTGGTACATATCCAATCCCGGGCAAAGTTATTGTTATTAGAAAATTTAAAATATTCATTTTCTATTTTGTTCGAACCCGCCACTTCAAGAAGTCAACAGACCGCTAGACCACAAAGCCGATCATACAATTTAAATGGTTTTATATTTAGGCTCCTCCGAAGAATAGTGTACCATATCGCTTACGATTATTGTTTCAACATTGTCTCCGACAAAGCAAAACTTTATTTAGCTTTTAAATTGGTTCATTTCATTGGACACATCGTATAATTGAATTAATACAGCACTCACACGGCGGCAGAGACATACAACCGCTGAAATACAATTCCGAAATTGTATTTGTTTGAGTGTTCCTTTTTTGCGAGTTACAACGGATGCGTAATGGATAAGGCTTATCGAAGTCGAAACCTGCGAAATCCTATTAATATTATAAATGCGAAAGTTTGTATGTATGGATGTATGGATGTATGGATGTTTGTTACTCTTTCACGCAAAAACTACAAAGCCGATTACGATGAAATTTGGTATGTAGGTAGCTGAAGACCCAGAACAACATAAAGGCTACTTTTTATCCCGGAGTTCCCGCGGGATTGGGACTTACGCGGGTGAAACCGCGGGGCGCAGCTAGTGTTTTAATAAAGTTGTATATTTCACCAGCCGTTACCAGCGGTTTTGTCATCGTATTTGAATAATTTAGCTTTTCCAAGGTACTCGCAGAGACTTTTGTTTAAAAAGATTCGGAGAAGAAAATAGGCACTGTTGTTGCATTTCGGTTCCTTCGAAGGATGGGTAGCCGATTTACCTATTTCCACAACAGGCATAACATTGAAGCTACATCTAGGATGTTTACGAACTGGTAACATCTTGGGTATCTTAATAATGCTTGGGTTGCTTAACACCAAGAATCCCGTCTGCCGTTTGGCCTTCCTGTATGAAAAGAAATAAATCCGAGACCATGACTAAGTGGTGGACTTTTGCTATAAATACTGCTGCATTTACAGCTACCGTAAAACTAGTGCTCCCCATTGCCTTTGTTCTATTACCGTTGTCAGTTTAAGATTTAGGAAATAGATAAGCGAGATTTCACCCCGTACTAATCCAAGTCTCTTGTGTAGAACAGACAAATTGTCTTCTTGCCATGCAGATCGCAAGAAGCACAAGGTTTTGAAGGTCATTACCAACAAAACCAATGGCGATAGTGGAAGACTGGTTCGCTTTCTTATCACATAAAAAAAATATGCCCTTTTATGATATAAAAAAAATCCTAGTCTCTGTTTTTCATTGTCAATAAATCAACCATCAATTGTGTGAATTATTTTTGAAAGAATAAAGGTTTTTGAAAGTTACAAAGGCCCTAGAACTTACCACCCATGGATGGCGGAATTTCAGTAGGTGACATGAGAATAATTATCGGCTGTCCAAAGATGCTTGGTATATTCTGGAAGGCATACGAGTTATCCGAATCTACGATGAGGAATAGCGGTTTCCTGGTAAAAGGTTGCAGATCCCCTGGGTACAGAATCTGGTGCTCCATATGCTTGGGAACCACTTTTGTGTCTTTATTGCATTCTTTGTAGATGTCAGATTTAGAAGTCGTTATAAGTCCCCCAGTGTCATAACCATCTGTAATCATAAAACATAAGATTGGATAGGTACGAGTACTTTTTAATCTCATGAATGATTTAGTTTTTGTTATGCCTCCGTTATTACACCTAGAAATTAAAAGAAAAAGTATCTTCACGCCCATATCCCTAAAGAGCACCCACGACTAGCCGAAGACATAAGTTTGTGGGTCTCTACTAAGTCCCACAATCTTATAAGTGGCAAACCTATCGCCAACCGGGCACATATCAAATCCCGAGCAACATTTTTTTATTAGAAAATTGGAAAAACAAAATTTTCTTTTTGTTGTCGGACCCGGGAATCGAACCCGGGATTTCACACAGTTAAGTCCAACACCTGGAGCGCTAGACGACAGAGGTGAAAAAAACAAATTTAATTGTAATCTGTTTTTTCGCGTCTGTGGCTTAGCTTGAAATTGTTAAAATAAAATTGCTTTCATAATATCGTATTTAAAATAAGACAAAATAACTTACAGTCATCAGTATGTCTGTTTGTTTGTGGACGGTATCCATCAGCCGATATGTATAAAAGAAGAACTCCGTTGATTGGCAGGTCATTACAACTGCTGGACAAGTATACTAGCACCTGGCTGGGAGATGGTTTGAATAATAGGAACTTGTGTGGATTTTCAGACCGGAGCCCAATATCAAATGCACCTGAAAATAAAACATCTTTCTTTGTGTCTACTACTCGTATCATAAGTGAGTGAGTGTGTAAATTTTTAAAAGTAGATACGTTTAATTTAAATGATATACATAATCGTGGTACTAAGAGGTTGTAACAAAGGAGGTTGTACTGGCATTCGATTGAAATATGTCTAAAAACTATAAAACTAAACAAAAGACTTCAAGTTAACATGAATAATGTACCCTTAACAGATACGAATCGTTAATTTATAGGTAAGAACTTTTAATCAATTAACCAAACAGTAGCAATAAGACTTTCAATCCCTATGGTTTCACAAACTAAAGGTAAAAGTGATAACAGTTCATATGAACCGAACATTGCCAAACGTTAATACTAGGCGCCAAGTATTTGTTCCAACAATTTCGATACTTTTAGGGTCACTTGCACGTTCCTGGGTCAAGTTTAATATCGGGTTTAACTGTCAAATGTGTATTAAATTAGTCGTATGTTAGAAGCTACGTTTGAGTTAAATATTTAACACAGAAAGGTGCAAGTGGGCCTTAGAGGGATAATTTTAGCGCATCAAAACTGCAAAAACCGTCTACGATTTTTTAAATCTATTCAGAAATTATGGGAACTTGTGATTTTGGTTAAAAATAACTAAAAAATAAAATGGTAAGTGTAGATATATTAAAGCTGAAGGTCTGAAATTAATCCTCAATATATCAAATTCACAATTTACAAATTGCTCCTCTAAAAAACAACTGTAGGGTTGGAAATAATACATCACCATTATTGTTAAAACTGTTTCATTTCTAAGTTTTTTAACATTTAAATAAATCGAGTTCCAAAGTAATACACAAGTATATTCGAATTAAAATGTCGACTTATCATAATTCGACAATACATATTATAATTGTTAAAATTCGCCATGTAGACATAAACATATTAGAAATAGTTCGCAAAGCAATAACAATAAACAAATGCATAAACCAAAAATATCTTAAATAATATGACAGAAAATGTAGCAAGACGCCATCAAGTAAACTGTTTCTAATTCTTACTATTAGTTACAAATAAAAATTGAACAGTATTTTGTACATGCAATAAAAGATGCCGCTGCAAAATTAGATAATTCGCCAAAATAAAGCGCTCTCAAATAATTAATTTTAAGTGGACGAAAAAGATAATGAATCTTAAATAAACCTATTTTACCAAAATAAAACTCGCTAAAGCTTTAAAATTAAAAAGTTGTTCATAGAATAATGACAATCCAAAGACCACCTCGTACACGTGCTTCATACCATTTTTCACTTACCACGTTGTCATTTGCCGTTAACGTTGAACATAGCCGTCTTTATTTCTGCATCTGGGCGTTTATTTTATATATTTCAGTATAGTATAGTTTGTAGTGTTAGTCACATAACCTAAATAACATAAGGCGCTCCTACAAAAATGTTGTTTTTCCTAGTTTCCTCAATGTCGAACGGAATAAAATGTACCTACCAGTTGCATGCAACGAGGCAATTTTTCTAACTTTGTTTGTTTTTAGGGTGTAATGAATGAAATTTTTTTCAGTAATTGAGATCCACACTAGTCAGGAGTGCCATAGGTTTATTAAGGTTGAACAAAAATTCAGTAAAAAATAACTTGGGTTTGTCAGAAAATATATGTATGGGTTTATTCGAAATGCAGTTAAACGATTCTATTCGAATTTTTTGTGTTACACTCACTGACCGTGTTCGCAACATTGAGATCAGAGAAAGAGTGGAATAGAAATAAACATTTGGTGCAAAATTGAAAAAACACATGCACCATTGGTTAAGTCAATTGGAACTAATGGCAACGAAAGATTAACAAAACGCATAAACACTGTGACTGTTGATGGATGTAGGTAACATTAGGTTTTTATCCGAGATTTGTGTCAAGAGACTCCAATACCAGCGTGTTTGTATTAAACGTCATAAATGTGGAGGAGAATATTTGGCACTCGACACTCTCTGCCTACTCAGCAAGGGACATGTAGTGAAGATATGCATGTATGTATGTTATCTGTGTGTATTACGATCGCTATGAATCTACTAAACCGATGATATTGAATTTAATATATAGGTACTTTATGTTCCGAGGAAGGTTATGGACTGCTTCTTATTCCGTTTACTAAAGGGGGGAACCTCGTGAGATAGGGGAACTAACTAACGTTCTCACCACACAGTACACACCACTCTCGACCAGTGTGACAAGCACAGTTTTTGAAATGATTAAGTTTACTATCGCGTTGTATGATCTAAATGTATGGAGTTATTGTCAGCGCCTCTAGTGGATAGTCGAAACACCTAGATTATTCCATACATTTGCATCGACCAAACGCAAACGCGGTAGTACAGTAAATTAGTGCGGCACTTACACTCAACACACTAAAAGAGAAAGTCTGAGCACGGGAAACAAATATGCAACTTGTAACAATTCGTAGTAAAAAGATCACGAATAATTATCAATACTTAGTCATTTGGTCTATATATGATCGATCGAAAGGACGACAAGTCACTTGTACTGCTGAAAAGTTGTAGGACGTACGTGTGGTCGTGGTGGTGGATAGTGGTAACGATACTTAGGCTTGTCATATTCTGTTTTTCTTTGAACTTTTAGGACTTCCACCACATCACTAAAACAGTGCAAAAGTCCTCTCTTGGTCTCCCCCCCTACCATAGGTTATTTTACAAGTTAAAACATATTTGATAAATAATTTAGAAAAATAAAAAAGCTGAATTTTTTTAAATAGCTTTATTTACCTGATAATGTTGTTGTCGTTGACTAACACCCATAACACAAGCATATAATTTGCTTACTTTGGGGTTAGATTCAATTTGTGTGACTTGTCCAGGGATATTTATAATTATTATTATTATTATAATGTCAGGAGGCACAAAGTTCGCCGGGTGGTATAGTTATATTTTCTTAGTTTGGCGTTAAATAAATTAGTATTATGAATTAGTTAAAATATAGGGAAGGACAAAACAAAAGTAAAATGTGTATTTAGTAAATTCATGAAGATAAAATGTATTGTAATGTAATGCTCCCCGTGTTGGTCCGGGCTCCTTTGCAGAATAGACCATCTGCCTTTCTGCCAGGCAGCTCGTAAAAGGCGAGCATAGGCTTATCATCACTAACACTTTGACATCTGACTAGTGGTAGAGTTTCGGAGCGACTCGCCCGGATTGGTACCACCGCCTTACCTATTCCTGACGCCATAACTTCATGACGTGTTCCGGTTCGGAGGGTAAGGTAGCCGGTAAACTTACTTTTGCTCGAGGTCTAACATCCTGACCTCAGGTTGGCAACGCACCATTACCATCTTTGGTGTCTCTAGGCGGCGTGAATTTCTTACCATAAGGAAATCCGTCTGCTTGTTTGCTTTCCATATAATAATATAAAAAAAAATGTCAGAAAAATAAATTTTATATTTTCAATCTTACGGATAGAAAACAGTAACTAATAATATCACAATTAACATCAAAATTTTTATCTTTTTTTGTGAAACTTATTGAAAGTCACTAAATACTAAACAGAAATGGTACATACCTCTTTGCATAAGTGGAGGCCTTGAACGAAAATGTGGCGAGTCTTCGGATGGTTCGGCTCCAGACCAAGACGGTTCACGTTCCAAATTTTGCAAAATCCTAAACATATCTATTGTGAGTTCTGAAAATTTCACTTGATGTGTACCGCTGCCAACTATAATGGCGTCTTGTAGAGACAGATACATTTGCTGCGTCCGCTCTATAGGCGGTATCGTCATGTTGTTAATTCTGCCACTGCAACCAAATACAAAAAAATAATACACACTTTTCTGAGGTGGACGCTTGTACTTTTCCTCTATATAATATATAGCACTTCTGTGGTCTAGCGGTCCGGGTGTTGGACTTGACTGCATGAGGTCTCGGGTTCGAATCCCGGGTCGGCCAACAAAAAGAAGATGTTGGGACTTAGTGTCTTCGGCTAGTCTTAGATGACCTGGTTGTGCCTCTGCCTACCTCTTCGGGGATATGGACGTGAAGATACTTTTTTTTCCTTTTCTTTAATATATAGCATTAGTACAGATTCTACAAAAAAATTAAATCTCTAAAAACAATTGGTTTGTGGTTTTTTGTACAAAATGTTTTGTAATTGTATTTTTTTAGTATGCTAGTCTAAAGTAGAACTTTGATATCAAAATGTAATTTCAACTTCTTATGAAGAGGATTCAAATCAACTTGTGCTATGAGACAGCGATTTGATGTAGCTTAGAAAATACGAGATATATTTTTTAGAATACATTATTTTAATAAATACAAATATTATAAATAAGTAACATTTAATAACAACAATACAGTTTGACAATAGTATTATATTTTACTTATGACTCCTGAGGGAACGTGTGTGTTTCTGTCTGGCTGTGGTATCATAACTCCTAAACAAATCGACCAATTACAATGCAATCTGCATTTGAAAGCTGATAACGGATAGGATTTGTAGATGATAACCTAATGAAAATGTTATATATAACAAAATAAAATATAATACTATTTTATTACAAGTTTTATTTTTAGCTTGAACCACTAACATCACTCCTTCTGCCTTTCGTACATCTTACCTTATTGTCAAAAGGACTGATTGATTGTCTGGGTGGACTACTGCAGTCCCTGGTTCAGCCAGTATAAAGGCCCTCACTTCTTCTAAAACTACTGTCCATTCAATTTGGTCATCAGGATCATAAGTTGCACCATATTCAATAATTTGCCTGTCTAACTCTCTAAGAAGTTCTTTTAAAAGTTTGGATTTTTTAAGTAAAATAGCAACAACAATAAATCTTGCATAGTATCTTAATTTTTTCACCATCAGTTCACATTTATCTTCTCTGTTGGCTTGTGTATAATATGAACGCCCTCTTATTGCGTAGTAAAACGCAAAAGCTTCACGAAGATAAGCGGTTTCACTTGTCCTCAAACTAAAATACATACATTATTTATTAAAAGAGGATTTAGAAGGAAGTATGTAAGTAGATATTGCATATATAGAAAAAAGTTACAGTAGGAAGTTTATGTTACTTATCTAAGGAAGAACACAATGCCTATTCAATGTAACAACTTTGTCATTTGATCCTCTTATAAATGCAAGAACACCGGAAAGACATTGAAGTTTCTTTTAAATTTTTACATTCTTACATTGTGCAAAGTAACTATCTCTCAGTGGATGTTGTAAGCCTCAGTAAACTCTACAAACCATGCGTAAATGTCTTTAGTAACTTCTTATATTTACAGAAAAATCTGCTTAGTAATAAGCTTCATACACTGTTAAAAAGACCTTCAAGACAATTTTTTGCACAGGACTCTGATCTCATTATCACTTTCTTTCATTATTTGCCTACTACGTATTCTTTCTACTGTTACTTTTTAATTTATTCATGTGTCATAGATACGAAAGTAATAATTAAAATTTACATAGTATTTATGTTACGAGATGTTAAACCTTTTGACAGTAAAAAAATAGTTAAAGTTAGACTTACTAGAAGTGATAATAAAGCTGGCCTATCTTAGATGCTATTTCTCCAATTTGCCACCGCTTGAGACCATATCTACTGTCCAGAACTAGCCGATGTCGTTGTTGGAATTTCCAAAGTTTAGTATATACATCAAATGTACGACTAAAGTACGATTGCCATTGTTTATATCCACATGGCGGGAGCTCCCTGTAATATTAAAGAAGGATAAATATAAAGGCATACAATTTATAATTAGGTAACCTTTGAGACCTTAAGGACGTCCGTTAGAACTCGATGGGGTTTACTACTGACAAGTATATGATTTTTGCTACGCTTAGTTTTAACACGTCATGCGAACAACAAGCACTTGTATTGTGTAATAACAAACAATTAGTTAGCAAAAAACGACGCAAACTCAGTCTTCAGTGAAGAACGTAAACAGACCGGGCTCCTACGGTTGGAATCCTGTAAAGATATTAATGAACGATTTTAATTATTATTAATACGGGATACTCACGATCTCTTTTTATTTTATTTGTCGATATTTCGACCTAGTTGCATAATACGCGACGATTTGAGTTTAAAAGCTTAAGATATTTATGATTATAGATGGACTATTATGAGTTATAGAGTTGTATGCGAGTTTCAATGTACGCCATGATTTGGAATTGTATCAGAACAAAGACTACAATTACCTTAGTCCGTTGAAGAGCTGCTTTGATTTTTCTAAGAGATGGCAGAATTCTATAATTATCTTTCTTTCGTGTTCATCTATAGGGGTCATTCTTTTTATTCCTGTGATTCTCAGCACGTCGTTATTTTCGTAGTATACCCACTCGGGGGCACCAGTTCTATCTAATGAGTTACTGCTGCGAGATAGGAGTTTCTCTACATCTGAATGTTCGTGTGCTGGTGTGCCATCTCCGCTTTCATTGAACTCTATTGGGGAGTCAAAAAATGAACTACCACAACTATTTTTTCGAGCTCTACGGAGATACTCGCGGTAAAATTCTTCAGTTGCAAAGTGATGGTTAGTTATGTCTGTGCCAGATTTAGAGGAATAACTTTTTGTATAAGATCTTTTAGAAATATCACTTTGCCTCCTAGCATTCAATAAAACCGACTTTATAGTTTCGGATATACGCAAATAAACCTTGAGATGTGGTGCTACACTCTCATGTGGCAAATAGGGTAAAGATGACCTTGAACGTCCTAATTCATTATCCTCCTCTGATTGAGCTTTATGTTCTTCAACATTTTGACGTGAAGATGAGGATAATGAACTACTAACAATTGCCTGTTGTTGAGTAGATGTGTTGCATTCAAATGATTCTTCTGAATGTCATCTATCTTCTACAGCATTAGAGCCATTCGCAAACGTTATATGCGGTGGCTTTTTGCTGCTTGAAAAAGCCAACCGCTTGCCACCGTTGTTCTTGCTTACACGTGCACCGTTTTTAGTATCTTTGCGTTTTAATGTTGAGCCCTGGTTACAAAATAGGGTGCAACCTTTTTTTATTACTCCTAAACAAGAATTGTCGATTTCGTCGTCATCAGTTTCCTGAGTGTTTTTACTTACGTCACCGTTTTTGTTATTTTCAGTCTTTGCGCCGTTGCTATTATTTGTATCGTGTGCACCGTTTTTATTGTTTTTGACGTCAGTCCTATTATTACTGTTTATCCCGTTTTTGCTATGTTTTCCGACCTCATTAGCCTCACCGTTGTTGGTTCTGTCGCTTTTGGTGTTTCCAGACCTATCACCTCCGTTTTTAACAGAATCGTTTTGTTGTTCTTCTTTAAAAGTTCTGTCACTGGTTGACGGCCCTGGTACGACTTTTACCCGTTTTCTTGGTTTTCTTTTAGGTTGAGAATCTAATAGCAATCCTTTCAAGACAGATCGTGGTCGAGAAGAATATTTTGAAGAAGATGAAACACTAGAAGGGGATAAATAAGTTTTCAAAGAATGACCCGGCTTTGTTGATTGGCTCGCGCTATCTGAAAGTTAAAAGAGATGTTCAGATTACATAACTACATCACCAGTAGACTCCTACGGCTATGAAAACATTGACACGTTCGATTGAACCCTTTCGGGAGTTATTTGATGTACAAGTATAGCGACTGGCAAATATTTCAGAATAACTATTTTAGCAGTAAGAAGTATCTTATCTAGTTTTAACTTAAGCTAACATTAATACGTCTCTAAAATGTATTTTATTTATAATGTAGATACATAGAGCATGTATTTTTTGTTTTTGTCGTTTTGTATGTTACGCATTTAATACGCGAATTAAGATTTTAATTTTAATTTTTTTGGTAAGGTAGGTCACGTATTTGATCAGGCGATTCCTTATGCAGAAATGTAATCAAAACTATATCACACGAAGCGACAAGGAAAACTTCATATCAAATTGACATTTAGATCTACTAAAAGTTTGAATGGATTAGCATTGTTTTTGCATTTTGCCCTGCTATGTCCCGTTTTTTAAATGTCATAAGAACCTAAACAGTCACAACGTCTTCGCGACATGGCCACCAACATCGCCACCAAAACCGTCTCAGCACAACATCATCATTTGCATTCTTACGACACCGTCGCGATATTATCTTCAAGACACGGTCACAATATCATTACGAACCTATTAGGTCACAGTCACGACATGAGATGTTACACACACACGACATTAATATATATACATACATACATACATATTATAAACACGTAGAGTGCATTCTATTATTAATTATTATTATTAATTATTTAAACTTTTATAATGGATTTGATGGGTGGATAATAAATAAATTTATGAATGGATATGACAATGTAAAGCCTCCAAAAAATAGTTAATTAATTATTGAATACCTTCAAGAAAAATAAAGTTAACAAGTTTTCGCTAAATAGACTGCATTTTTTCAAGTGTCTAGATAATACTGTAATTTTTTCAAATCTTTTAATTAATATTTAATGTTCTAAAAAATATGTATTTTGCTCGCTTTGCGCGGCGGCAGTGAAACAGCGCTGAAACGGCCGCGCGGAACCCAATTTTCAATGTTAAATTAAAATGATTAATAATGGAGCTGCAACTCCGGGAGTCGAGACATAACTTACTGAAATTTTCTCCTCTTTTAGGATCTTTTTTTTATTATTATTATTAAATACTTTTCGAGTTACAGCTTCAAAACGGACACACCCTTTCTTTTCTTCTTTTTTTGTTTATAACAATTGTAATTTTTTAGAGCGGGATTATTTCAAAATTCCAAATTCTCAGAATTTTTTCCGAATCCAAATTACTAACAACCATATTTTTACGATTACAAGAACTATTTTTCGCAGGAAACTCACTTCTAGACCAGACTAGTAGTTTAGTAATTGTGGATACAACAACACTCAGAAAGCTGGAATGTAAAGAAACATCTTAAGCTGGTGAGTGGACATTGTAATAAATTTCAACTAAACTGTTATTATTTTATAATTAAGTACTACTATGAATGCTAAAGTTTGTCTGACTGTTACGATTGATGTCGATTTAATAATTTAAATCGGATTAGCGTTTTTGTAGTTACAGCTTCTTCTAATTATAGTTTTTAATATACGATATTTACATGATGAATAATAAATGGAAGTTAAGTTGTTTTCCGCACTAGAAGAAACTGGCTGCGTAGACAGGCCGTTTATTGTTCCATGAATATTTGTTACAAAAACAGTCAATAGAGTATTTAATTATAGGAAAGTGATCGTAGTTCACAAATATTGTTTTGTTATACTTTTATTATTTTCTAGAAAAAAATATCTAATCGTTTCTCGTTCTTAGTGTGAACTTAAAATGAGTTAGTTATTGCGCTTTACAAAGAGTCCGGAGCTCTGAAAGATGAACTTGTTTTTACTAACATATAAAAAAGCAATAATCTGTATATTAATACGGGATGCCAAAACTTTGGACCAATTTTGGACGCAGGAGCATAAAATTTGGCATACTTATAGTTAATATGTAGGAGAAGTGCAGAATGCTAATGTTTTTCAATAATAATGCTTATAAAGTACATTAAAATAAATAATTAAAACATTACCTACACAACCATGCATTTGACACACATAAACATATATAATGATGATAATGATAAAAGATCACATATGGCGCACTAAAAAGTTTGGAAACAAAGTAGTTGATCTTGAGAAATAAAGATGGCGTTCTTATCGGCAAGATTTAAAAAAAAATGTTACGGTCGAATTTCAACCAACGGGCAACCACTAGTTAAAATAAAAATGTTGTAATTTGGACATAATGACTTAACTTGAAATCTCCTTCAGTTAGTTGTAAGACATACCAAATTATTGGTAATAGTAGTCATTAGTATTGAATATTATTTAAAATTATGTGATAGGAATAGCTCTGGAACTATAACATCAAATGTGGCTGTTAGCAGATCATTAAAGATATGAATTATGTTCTAAATCTAGAAGAATTCAATCAGGTATCCACTGTCTAGTTACGCTACTCTCATCTCGCAGAGATCGTGTCCTACCAAAAAATTTAATTACATATGTAGATATTTAAACGTGTAGTTTATTGAACTGCCGTAAAATAAATAAATAGAAAATAACAGATAAGTAGCGGATAAAGTTATCATTCACACCACAGACAATTGAAGTAAAGATCTGGTATGATACCGTCTTACGTGATCTGATCAATACTTACAATATCGTTTTCAAGGGAGTCATTAACTGATTAATTATTATGCTATAGAGATAACCAGAATATATTCTGTTTATATTGTTACTACAAGATTGGTTAATAACATAATTTATTATTTATATTACATCATTATGTATCTTACTTTTGTTTCTAAAAAAGCTTTGTGGATCCTAAAACGTTATCCTAAACGCAACTAAAACTTCCAGTTTTGTAGCTATTCGTAGAGTGGTTGAGATCAATGTATTGTTATTAAGTAGTAGTTAATCAAGCGACTCTTTTCATGGCAAGAGACTACCGTCATATACAGACACCAAATCAATATGTTACTGGTGGGTTTTTGTCTCGTAAGCGGCTTCGTAAGCCACGCGAGTAAATCTCCCGGCTACCCTACTCTCTCACACTTACCTTTTTTACTGTTTTCCGACTTATAGCTTACGTATCTAGCAGCTTCGTATCTTTCAACTAGTTCTGAAATGCTGACACCAGTGATGGGTATTGGTAAGACTTCTTCAGGAAGTCGTTCTATACGACGTGTTGGTTCTTTTTTTGGTCGGTATTTTGATACTAATTTTTCAAAGAGTGCTAGTGATTTTTGAGAAACTTTTGAAGAAGTTGGCAAATGAGTCTTCCAACTTGAATTTGATTTGGGTAATTTTGAAGGTTTTGAAGCACTAGTGCTTGGTTCTTGATGATCGTTATTTTTATCACACACTGAAAATAAAGAAATATGTTAGTATGAAAGGAATATGAAATAGTTTGCGTTTCTGTTTGTTACAATCGGTTTGTAGACAAAGGCGGAATCTATCCTGTAAGCCAAGTGTCCATCTTGTACACACACACACACACACACACACATACACACACACACACACACGCACACACACAGTTCAGGGTATATGCATAAATTTATGTTTATGAAATTAAAATGACATGAATTTAAACGATTTTGAACTATGAACATTAG
>NJDD01000764.1:768926-782149 GCA_002245505.1 Calephelis nemesis
AATATTTAAAAAAGCGACCAAGTGCTAGTTGGAATCTTCCATGAAGGTTTCCGTAGCAGCAGTAACTATAAAAAATCTTGTAGTTCGTTGTAACTTTGACTTAATTTAATAAATTATATAATAGTTCAGGGTATATGCATAAATTTATGTTTATGAAATTAAAATGACATGAATTTAAACGATTTTGAACTATGAACATTAGTACACTTAGGAATTGTAATTATTAGGATAGAAAATTTTAGGAAGAACGTTTTGGAAATTCCTACTATCGGAGTTGAAGGTTTAGGCGAACATTGGCGCACCCATTAAAAGTATTCTACTTCATTTATTTTACCTACATTTTCTCAACATAACCGCCTTTTACACTTTTATGTGACATAATATTCGATGTCGCAACCAGCCTAGTGCCGCGGTGGCAAAATATTGAATTAGCTTGCCGGTTGTCGGCTTTTCGGTTAGCTGCTTTGTTGAACGTTTTAAGTAGGATAACGATTCAACCATAAAGCTAGGTGTGTGGTTGAATGGCGTTATTCAATGAAATGACTAGCTGTGCAGCTGAACGGCTATTTTAACCTCTTGGCTGCGATATCGATATAACTCATCAGTTAATTATATTGCTAGTGCACAACAAAGTATTAATTTTTTGCCTGTAGCGAATAACAAGTACGAGGTAAAGCTATTGTAATGTGGTTCTTAATCCGCGCTTATGTTCGTTATGTTCTTGATAGTTACATATTAAACAAATTGATTGATGATTTTTTACTAATTTGAATATCAATATTCCACTTAAAATTCAAGTTTACGAAATCAAATAAAGAAAGTGTGCAGCTAAACCCTAAGTAACATAGCAAGCGCTGTGACGTGTGGGTCAAGCCAGTTGCGTAGGATAGTATATTATAAATCCAATTTAAATTGATTCACCTAACTGGAAATATGATCAACGATTCAGGCGATAGGTAATTATATACAAACACAATAAGTACATCAATTAATACATAAATTAGAATTCGTAGTGCAGTATAAAATTATATTTTTGCACTGTCAGAAGGAGAGTTACCGGATACCTCACACGTTGTGTCTTTTTCCTACCCTACTTTTCTTCAACATGCACTGTGAAATTGCTTCTAGCTTCGGCTGTGTTTTCAATTACCGGCGTCTTTCCCCACTTATACTGTGTGATACCTAATACGATTGCAAATCAAATTCCACAAGAAAACAGCTTTGTATTTTTTATACCTTAATAAATTAAAACAAATAAACTACAAAGTAAACAATTTATGACCTCCAACCTAACTAGCGCCATTTACTTTTTTTTGAAGTGAAAACTTCTTTAGGCGCGTTGAGCGTTTTGGTAGAGGGTAAAATCCTCGGTTCGCGTCACCGACATGCTAATGATAATCATATATCTATAGCTATGGAGAGCCAGACTAGCGCACGTGCAGTAGCCTGTGTACATGTATACACTAATACATCGACTATTTCTGACTGACAAGATAATTGTATATTAATTATTTTTTCAACCACTTTGTATTTATATTTTGTTCATAATTTGTTTAACCCATCATATGTAACTAATAAATAAAACATAAAAAATTTCATATAATTTTTGCATATAGTTTTAATTACTCTCTCTTAATATATTTTTAATTATTTTTCCTCTAGATCATTAAGGCAGGCGACTATAATAATACGCCCGTGTACCTATGTGAATTGATGAGACTGATCGGCGATCACTAGTTGCGATGTTACATGGTTTGTTCCTTTTCTTGTATTCCTAAAGGTGGCATCTCCGCTCGATAGTACAGGGGAGCAGTATTTTTTTATGATAATGGAAGGCAAACAAGCAGACGGATTTCCTGATAGTAAGAAATTCACGCCGCCTAGAGACACCAAATGTCGTAATGGTGCGTTGCCAACCTGAGACCAGGAGGTTAGGCCTCGAGCAAAAGTAAGTACCTACTTCCCAAAAAACGTTTTTGCTTAACTAATAGCGTAACAAACAAAAATATAAAAACATAAAGTTAAATTAATAACCTTTTCGTTGTAAAATTTGGTTAAAAAGTAATTCATATTTTCTTAGTTAACGCATCACTCGTGAATATACTTAGTTGGTAACTCGCGAAAGAACCTCTTCCGGAGGATTTTATCAAATCGGACGCGACGCGACTAATTATCATGGAGTATCGAAAAGACAATAATTATTTTTATTTTGAAATTAATAATGCATTCAATTAGCACCTAGTATTTGTCTACAAGGTGGGCGGAGCAAACGGTGCATGATTGAGAAGAGGGGAGTGCAAGGTGAGAAGGAGATTTGATTTGGTCATTTATTAGTAGGTTTCATTAAAAAGAACTGGAGATATTTTACGCCTCGTGTTCTAGAGGATTGGGGTTTGATACCCGTTCGGACAACATGAAGAAAACGTGTTTTTGTTTTTTTTTCATATACTTATATAAATAAATTGGATATGTGGCCGGTTATCGATCAGCTTTGCCACAATGTGTGAGACTCAGTGTTTTCGCCTAGTGGTGAGTGTCTTGATGTACTGTTCATAAACATACAATCCAGTCTTATTCGTTATTTCGTAGTCAAATAGGAGGCGCTGTAGAGATATTTAGAGGCGGAGCGACGCAACGGTATCTTGGAAGCATGGCGACATGGCACCTACGTAGTACGTACACGTTTTAATTGGTAAACAAGCTAATAGCTGATTCGGCAAACATTGTTCTGTTTAATATGTATCACTTAGCGGTATGAAGTGTATTTAACGACAGATATTCATCGGAAAACACATTTAATTTCAGGTTAAACATGAGTTGAATAAGTATAATATGAGAATTGAAAAAAGTGGCCCATTTTATTGCCGAAGTGCCAACAATATGATTGTCATGGCCGTCAAACGTGGCATAGGCCCGATCGCAACATTTAGGGTTATATTTGATAATGAGTTAAACTGTAAGATATAAAGTGGTTTAACCCGAGCTTAGCGAAATTAGCTCAGAGTTAAGTAATATCTAATCCAAGAATGTGCAGGAGGCCCTTAGCAGTAAAATTGTCACTTCAAACATTTTGTTACCTATTATTTGTTTCTATAAAAATTTGCTTGCAGGTTTAGTTTTTGAAAAAAATGAATAGTTTTTGAAAAAATTTTAAAAACCTAAGTATTAGCCACTTAGGTTTTTAAAATGTGATATACCCTACAATTGATACAAATTTAAAAACTAAATTTAAAATCTGATCTAATTACTACCTAAATTAACTAAATTACTTATAATATACACGTAGTTCAATGACTATTTTTATAAAACTATGACTTTTTTCTTTCACGATGGCGCCAAAACTCCAATAACGACGTAAATCACACCAGAGCCTTTACCATGAGTTGGTGTAGATTTCGTTTGGTAATTGACGTATCGAAATCTTGTGCTTTTCTTCTAAAAAAATATTATCTTAGTTACCGGTAGAAGCGCTGTTCAAAGTTTTCATATGAATATTTAACGCTTGTTTGTATAAATGCTTGTATATTAAAAATATATTTTCAAGCCCATATCCCCGAAGAGGTAGGCAGAGGTACAAACAGGGCACCCACGACTAGCCGAAGACACTAAGTCCCACAATGTAATAGTGGCAAGCTTATCCCCAACCGAGTTGAATTTGAAATTTAAATCGTGTCTTAGTTACAATAGGTGAAAATCTAAAATGTCTACACTCTGTCAAAACTACACTCCGTCAACAATTTGAATGCGTGTAAACGAAGGACGAGTTTCAAGCGCGTAATGGATAAAATGAGGATTAAAATTCTAAAAATTTTTTCGGCAGAAGTAACTTTCTTATTTTTTGCCGTATATTCTAGTTGTATAAAATAACTAAAATCTTAAACCATTGGTATATATTATTCGTCAATAAATACTATTGGTAAATTATTCCATAACTTTACAGTTTCAACGGGAAAGGAGCGCTCATTGAAAGTTATTTAGGGTTATTGAGGGTATGCGCAAATACAAGCAGACAGAACGTCTACAAGCAGGCAGTTTGTAGACGTTCAAGTTCCTTTAATTTGTCCTTTATAAAGTCGATAAAGTATACGTTAGCATTCGGACAAGTTATAACTCAGCAAGAGTAATATTAGTACCGAGCTATTGGCAAAACACTCCTCGGAGGTTGTCCAAAAAGCTAAGTGGCCACGGAGGGCTAGGTGTTTAAACTTTTATTTTATTTTTGGATATATTTTTGGTCTCTGAATCTGAATATGAGATTTAGTTTCCTCTTAAGTTACAACGTATAATAGTAAAGTGCATTTTTATTGTAATCGAAAGAAATCATTTGATTTTTTTTGTGTTCGACTCATTCTATTTCCAAAAATTTTTTAATTATTTTTACAATACATTTTTGACCGTTTTAAAAAGGCCCCGATAAGTAAAAGGAAATGATTATTCCGTTTCCGTTATCGTTGACGATAAATAACTCAAATTTCGATCTTTGATCGTATGTATAAAAATATAAGGTACAAAGAAGTTTTTGGGAAAGTTTCATAATCAAATATACAAGAGGAATTGGATATGAATTATATATAACTTAATTAAATATATATTAGAGCTTGAAAATTAGTGCGCGCACAAAGTTAAGTAGTCTTAGCGCCAGGTTGAATATGTTTCAGCATTAAAATACTAGGTATAAAAAAGATTTTGAAAAAAAAAACAATTACAAATGATATAATAGAAAACTATTTAGAAGATTCGAAGCAGACCACGCGATTGTTGAAACGTTAATCGTGTCATGAATATATTTTAGGCGTTTAGTTTTTAGATTCTTCTTTTATCTGCAACCACATAGATGCATACACTAGACGCATTATCTAACATGTAAACAAGTGAAGAAATCACTGTTAAGTCTCCAGAAACAGACTTATTAATTTTAATGTTATCAATCGAAAAAAGTCTTAAATATGGTTCAACACGGGAAAAGTAGCTGCTCCTTTCGATTGTAGAAGATATAATACACCTATTCGTACTTGTGTATAGATAAGATAAGATAAGATATTAGATAAGATATAATACACCTATGTGAAAAACTAGGACCATCCCTGTCTTCATCATTATTAACTACTCACGCCATTACAGGCTGCGATATAGTGTCAAGTTTTTTAATACTGTATATGTATATATAGATGAATTACACTATTTCTTGAATGTGACTTCTTTTTTAATTGACAAAACTATAATTATGTTTGTATGTTCCTTGTATTCTCCTAAAAAATTTCAAGATCAATTTCTCGTGACAACTTTTTTTAAGATATAAAATAGCATTATTAAAAAGTATACGCATAGGAAAATTTCCTCTTTCAAAGCTTGCGTTTGAAAAGCGTGCATTGCGTTCATTGTGGCAAATTAATGAATGGATACAAAGTGCTGAACCAAATATATCCGGTCTCTTGCCCCGCGCGGCGCACCGCGGGACACCCCGCGCCCGACCACCTGTTAGGGTGGCTAACTCAAATGCTTGCAACAAATACTTAGCTGCGGAGCGCGGGTCAGCTTTCAGGCAATCGTTCGTTGTGACTTGATTTCATTTTGCAAGATTGTCAAATATTGTATTTATTTGTGTTAACTGTGAAACTAGCTGTACACTTTTTACTTTTGTTTCTCACATTACGACTCTGCATCTAAATCGAGATGTTGACAGTTGATATTGACATTTCAGTGTTTGCTTTTTGTTAACTACTTCGTAAAACGCAGCAAGCGAGCAGATAATATACCAAAGATGTGCATAGTTATTACGGATGAATTGTCAATGATCGACTATTAGGTTATAGGTTCGAGTGCAATGGACTTATAGCAAAAACATTTCTGGTCGCGCAAAAGAAAAAAATACGCTTTAGTTGATAAGTGCAATTGTATTCAATATGATTATAAATATTGTGAGATTTGTATATGAGACAACATGTAAAAACATTGATGAAAATATTTTTGATGATGTTGTTAATGTTTAAGATATAAACGAAACGATTTCATTACAAGTATTAGTATTAGATATATTCTTTAAATGCACTAAATACGCTCGTCTATAATAGTAACGATTATTTTAATTAATGCGTGAAATAATCTTAATGCTGTCAGAAATAATAGACTGTGACTTTTTCGGGTTATTTTTTTTACTTAAATTAAATTAAAATAATGGTAAAAAATATGTGGATACCGTGATTTTTGTCACATTACTCATTTTACCAGTGCGTGGCAGAGGTTATGATTCAGACTGCCTGTAAATCTTGATGTTAAAATACCGTGATAAATCACACAGAAAACTGTAATCAAAAGTCGCACAACTTATGGTCACCCTTGCAGGTAGATATTTGTAATGTTACAAAATACTGTATTTCATATTTTTCCCTGTCTTAGGACATACAAAAAATGAACAAATATAAACTTTGTCAATTGATACAGAGTTCTGTACGTCTACACAAGCATTTTACGCGATTAAGCACAAACAGATTATTTCTTACACTGTTAAAAGCATTCGTAATAGAGATACCCGACCTTTTGCTTTGAATCGATCTCTTGAATCGTAATGGATCGTAACACTGTAAATCGATTCACGATCTAAATCGTATGGCATTAAATCGATCTCATTCGATCTTGGAAGATCGTATCGTATTTTATAAAAATAATTTAAAAGACAGTGGAAATGCATAGAAAGATATATTTATTTGTGTTAGAATGTGGTGTTTAATACAACGTGGTAGTTAGTTCTAACAAGCGCAAAATAAGCTTCTCGATTATTAATCTATTCTGCATTCTGACAATGGATAGAGTTGGAATTTTGAAGCGCGAAGCGTGAAATTTGAAGCGCGAAACCTCGAATACCCCAACTAAAGTTTATTGCAATAGAATAATGAAAATAAATTAAAAAAAAATATTTTAAGTACGATGTGTTTAATCATTACTTGTGTGTGTTTAGGTGTCTGAGGTTTTGCGCTTTTAAATTTAATATCTACAGATTCTAACTCTCTGCATTAAAGCTTTTCAAAAATGTCAATTTTGACATACTTACATTTATGTCAAACTCTTGGTACCGTTAGGTAGTTCAAAACTATTTCAACAAGTAGGTGTCGTCGTAATCTTACTTTGGTGATGTATCCATACCTGTAATATTTGTCTTGTGATGTCAAAGATCATACTCAAATATTGTTTATTTTGCATTATTTAAGTTTTTAAATGATACGATTTTTTCATACAATCTGAAGGCATACGATTTGATTTTAGCAAAAGATCGAATCTCGTTGAATAGATTAAAAAAATCGGCACATCGTATTACCGTGAATCGATCTTCTAAAAATGTATTCAGATCGGGCATCTCTAATTCGTAATAGCTACCTTCAATTCTTCCTTGCTAGAGTACTTTGTAGCGTACTCAAGTGTTTTGATATCTTTCCAAAGACAGAAAAAGTTCGAAGGCAGTGAGGTATGGACTGCTGGTCTTAAAAAATATTTTGTACAAATAATATTTGTCAAGAAAGTACAGGGAAAAGATTAATAATACACAAACTGTTTGTTATTCATTAAAAGTTATTTTATCACTTCCAAAGTATCCTTCTTCAGAAACGATACACTTACGAAAACGTATAATCCAATCATCAAAACGTTTTTAAAAGCTGTTTCCGGAGTTGAGTTCTCGAACTTTCTTTTATGTTTTCTACCGATTGGAAACGGGTGCCAAGAAGTGGCAATTTGAATTTTGGAAAAAGAAAGAAGTATTGGTATTGGTATTGTGGTAGTATCGGCTCCATGGTATTATATATATATTGTATTATATAGCCTTGAGCGAAGGCGCATTATCGTGGTGCAGAACAATTTTTTTTCAAAAATCTATTGTTTTTCGTCAAATTTAGTCTCTCAAACGCCGCTAACGCTTAAGTAATATTCCTTATTTACCGTTTGACTTCGACAAGAATTCTGAGTGCACAACACTGTGATAGTCAAAGCTAGTCACTTAACATGACTTTAATCTTTGAACAAGTTTGTTGAGGTTTTTTTGGTTTCAAGTTATCTCTCTTCTCTAGTGGCAATGCTTTCATGAATGTCGGGTCGGAAATCCAGCTTGTCCTCAGCAACTCTCATATGATTGAGTTTTTGGATAAAGTTCAGGTCTTTTGGGACCAAATGATTAGTTAAAAGGATAAGGATGTTAACTATAGTTGCAGATGATAATGGCCTACCAGAGCTAGACAAATTTTCCATCACATCGCGACAGCTTTTGATAAAGTCAATTTACCGTGAGCTTTCTGTTATATTTTCATTGACTTCGAAAACGAAATACCATTGGCGATGCAAAATTTAAGACAAATTCTTTGTTCGATGTCTTTGTACATAATGACATTTCTTAATATACTTTTAATACGATTTAACTAAAAACAGCACTGTATTAAATATAAAAAACAAAATAGGAAACAGTTGTGCCGATCTGACAACAACCAAAAGAAAATTTTTAATTTGGAACTACATGGTAATAACCGATTTTCGATTAAATGAATGTCTTAATAATGTTAAATTTTTACACTTTTCCATTGGATTGAGCAAGTTTTTTTGGGTATTACGGCTCAAAGTCCATAACATACGTTTTTAATTAGCGACTTCGAAAAGGAGGAGGATGCATGTCAAAACATCTGCACGTTTTTTTTTTATTAAACCCCCGATACTATATATTTATAACTATAACTCGTTTTGAGTTATAAATTTGACGCGTCTGTGTGTGTGTGTGTGTGTGTATGTTGGTGTGTGTGTAGGAATGGATATTAGATGGACTATGGGTACTTGTTTGTATGTTTGTTACGCGTATTGACGTCAATTATGATTGGATTTGAAGATTATTTTCCCGTGGTTTTATGTGTATTAAGTTTTTGTTTTATTAGACGAGTTCTTATTTTTAACTGATTCCAAAAAAGAGGAGAATCTCAATTTTACTTTATCTTTTTTGGTATGTTTGTCGCGCAGTTACTTGGCTAATAGCTAACTGACTTTTATGGTGATACTAGCTGCGCCCCGCGGTTTCACCCGCGTAAGTCCCAATCCCGCGGGAACTCCGGGATAAAAAGTAGCCTATATGTTAGTCTGGGTCTTCAGCTACCTACATACCAAATTTCATCGTAATCAGCTTTGTAGTTTTTGCGTGAAAGAGTAACAAACATCCATACATCCATACATACAAACTTTCGCATTTATAATATTAATAGGATTTTAAAAAGATAGGATTCCGAAGTGGCCCCTTATTAGTTTTATCATGATCCAAATAGGGCTTTTTTAATTTTAATGGTGCATACATTTTTTACTTATCAATGATGAGTTTGTCAAAAATAAGTGATAATGTATGCATTATTAAGTGTAACTCAAAAACTACTTCTATAGTGTTGATAAAATTTGTGGTATTGAAAGAAAGTGTTGGTGTTAAAATGCGAAAGGGCATGCTCCGCTGGTTCGGTCATGTGGAAAGAATGACAGATGAAAGATTGACAAAGCAGATATATGATGTAAATACCCGGAGAGATCTAGCTTGACACTCCACGAGGATTATCCGAGGGTGGTGTCAAGAGTCTCCGGAACCGGCGTATTTTGTATGAAAAGGATAATGAATGTAAAGGAAGCTAGACAGGCTTGTCAGGATTGTGAGGTCTGGCATTCGATACTCTCTGCCTACTCAGTACGGGACTGGGTGTGAAGATATGTATGTGTATGTATGTAAAATTTATGCGAAACCACGAAGAAAACAGCGACTAATTTTTTAAGTTTCATCGTTGCTCTACAATAAATTGCGTTGCAAATGTTAATTTTTCACTACCCTAAGATGATCTTTACAGTTATTGTTATTATTGATAATATCGTTTAAGACATCCATATTTGCACTAATTATTTTTGTAAAAAAAATTACTTAGTAAGTTAAGAAATTTTAATTTTCTTAAAAAAGTCTTAAGCAAATATTTTTTCCGTTTTAATCTTAAAGTTGTTCCCACGAACATCAAGTAGTAATATGAATAAATTCTAAGAAGTTAGGTCTGTGTTTTAAACTGACTAACCCATTTTTTTAAATTTCTTTGTTTTGTATACGAAGGTTAGAGTAGGTTCACCTATTGCTCCCAACGTCCGTGAGGCTTTCGTTTGATTCCCGTCGAAGTCAGAAAATTATTTGATTTTTACCATTAAAGGAGGCTGTAGTTTTGGATCTCGGTGTTACAAATTTAGTTCTGACATCAGATGAATTTGAAATTGAAGGAATTATAATGTCAGTCTTGAGATATTTGTTCATTCGTCCAACGTCCACGTATAAACGTGCAAACAACTTAAACTAAAAAGGCTTGAAAAAGATTTTGAAAAAATATCCTACTCAATATTAAAAAAACTGTTTTAGTCTTTCGATACAAAGTAGCTTGTCGTAATTGTTATAATCGCAAATTGTATATTCAAATATATTTAAAACGACTTTTAGAAAAAGGAGCTTTGACGTTCGACACTTATATTTGTTATTTTAAGTATGTTAATCGATTTCTACGTCATTTCTGAACCATATTCTGAAATATATTTTCTGTTTGAAAAAGCTCACTTTTAAGGTGGGTTCGTTGTCACCAAGTCTGGATGTGATGATGGTATCTCAGGAAAATCAGTAAAAATCCTCATTTTTTGTGTACGTGTTTATTATGTGTTATTAATATCGAAGTCGGGCTTTTGCAGTTTTACTGTGCTAAAATTGTTATTTCATACACTGACTTTTATTTGTAGTTTTATATAATATATCTAAGATAAGATGCAAAACTGTGACATAGTCAACTGAAACCTTTAAGCTTTGTGGACTTACACTCATGTTTGAGAAAAATGTTTTCTAATTTTCAAGTACAGAAATATATTCCGCGCACACACAAAAAAAACAACGCTAATTGCCAACCGCAGGGCGCCGCGGCCTACACCTTGCTTATTTGCTTGCTTATTTCACATAAAGACTTATTATTTAATTTAGCCAAACACCTTATTATTAAATTTCCTAATTATTTAAGCAACAAATTAAAATGTTCAAGATTTGAAACAGAACACTCGCATATGCCACAATTAATCTTTCACATTTAAAATCCTTTTCCTTCTTAAATATTAAGTATTTCACATTTTGTATTAAATAATATTAATAAATTTAAAATACCTTAAACAGGTAACATCGGTAAATTTTAGTAAACTTTGACACAAGTTCAAAACTTCTTTTTTTTACACTTTTCCACATTTTTGTAACGAAAACGTTTTTTATCTAATGTCTGTCATATTTATTTCTTATTTCTTTACAAAGAAGTTACAGCAAATATCGAAATCATAAGAAAAGTTAAGAACAAAATTTATTTAAAAATATAAATTTAAATATTACCAGTATTTTTTTTTGTTTAAATAATTATTTAAAGAAAAAAAGTAAAATCATATGTGTTGTGGCACTAGTTTGTATGTTGTTGTTTTTTTAATTAATAAATAAATATAAGAATTAAAATACTTCACAAAAAAAACCTAAGCAATGTTTAAAAATCTAATATAAACATAAAATTGGATTACTCACTTTTGATGTTTTCAGCAAAACTCCAAAAAAAAAAACAGATTAATATACGGATTCAAAATTTTAATATAAATAGATTTTATTAATTTAACACTATAAAATGTATGAGCAAAAATTAAAATACAAATTTAAATTTTTGCGCCGGGACCGCCGCGTTAGTTACCAGTCTAGCCCAGGTGAGGTGTAACAGGTAACTGAAGCTCTGTGAAAACCCAACCCGGTAGGTCCTGGCTGCGACGAGCCATTGCACTATAAAACGCATTCGATAGACCAATCATAGCCTAGCCCTGAAATGGGCTTCAACAAGTGCATCCTTCCCCCCGCTGCGCGCCAAAGATTATGCATTTCAGTAGTGTCTTAACTGAGATTTAACTAAAATACTAAAATTCTTAATCAATGTACAGTATAAATGTGGGTTTTTTAAACCTAAACTTATTTTAATACTGTTACAAAACTCAAAGACAGTAAAAATACACATGTCTTTTACCGAATTATGACTAATGATCAAACGAACTTACGAAGTTTCATCTGAATTATTCAATTTTCATTACAAAGATTTAACCATGGATACAACAGGAACTACAATATTTTATCAACTATAATTTCTATATCTATATATTTCGTAATTCTGTATGTATGTATTTATAATTCTGTAATTCTGTATTCTGCAGAACAGAAACATGGACCGTCTTGGACAAGTTTATATCGAACATAATTAAACATTATATTATTGAAAATGAAAAACATAATTATTTTATTAAAACCTCTGTGGAAGTTGTATAGTTACACAAACACACGACGACAACTTTTGGTATAGTATATATAATTAGCTAGCAAATTTGTAAAGAATCAGATTGCCGTTGCATTCGATTGACATCTAGTAACCCTAATTAGGCCCAATGATCGACAACATGTTAAACCGGGTGTAGAATTTGTAACACATGAGAGGTTCAGAATGAACGCATGATTAGTTTAGTTTGAGTTACATAAATCTTTTCGAAGCAATTAGGGAATAATAAAAAAGTCGAGTTTGGCGCTTAGACGTAGGAGTATATGTTAAAAAAGCAATTTATGCGAATAAACTTCTTTAACTAAAAGAGGATATCATATTATTATGAGGATGGATATTTGTTAGTTACTCCTTCCAACAAAAACAACTTATTTGATTTATGTAACACTAGAAGTTTCACACAGCTTCGCCTGCGTAACTTGGCTTCTATTGCACTGATTTTAATGAAACAAAGCCTATGTTACTCGTGGATAATGTAGCTTTCGAATGGTGAAAGAATTTTTAAAATCGGTCCAGTAGTTTTTGAGCCTATTCATTACAACCAAACAAACAAACAAAGTTTTCCTCTTTATAATATTAAGTGTTGATAACATAGTTATATAATTATTAGCATCCAACCAAAACATTTCATGTAAAATGTTGCCAAGACGACCAAATAAGGTTTGGCCTGTAAAAAAGATGTCAGGTCTCATGTAGAGCCAAGCTTCTGAATCTACACAACCTAACTCTACGGACTCTAACTTTAGAAATTGTACTTATCAGTAAAACGGGAAGAAAGAAAGAGAGTTTTAGGGGATGGGGCGAAAATGATAAGTTTATAATTTTTGTTGGTTGTAAACTGAACTTAAATTACATACCAAA